>JACGWG010000033.1:1042654-1072092 GCA_023678865.1 Polistes exclamans
AGAGAGAGAGAGAGAGAGAGAGAGAGAGAGAGAGAGAGAGAGAGAGAAATATTTATTCCGAATGGCAAGTTATTTTGTGCTTGCGCATAAATCGATAGTATACTTTTAATCATTTCCATAATTATTGTTTATTTTTCTATTTCGTTTGATTTTTAACTTTCCTTTTGTTTTTTTTCTTCTTCTCTTCGCGAAATAAATAAAATATATATAGGATAACACAAAAGTATAGGATTTTTGAAGCTTGATAATATTTAGAGTTAGATTTAAAAGAGTTTCAAGTTTATGATTAAAAATATTAAAGAAATTAGAAAAATCAACCAGTCAAAGAAAAATATATTATAATAATTCGTTTATTTGTAAAATAAACAAAATATAAAAAAAGTATTCGCGTAGAGGAAACTCAAGCACCGGAACAATTTTAACCAACAATTATCTTAATTATTCTCTTCCGAGTGAAATAAAAAAAAAAGAAAAAAAAATATATAGAGAAGAAAGAAAAAACAAATAAACGGTTAGAAAAAATAACCACGCAATTTCGTGTATAGGATGTAAAACGTGGTTGTTGGAAATTTGTACTCTACGACGATTCGAAACGTAACGAAACACAATAGGATAAAACGGTCATATAACGAAAGAAAGAAAGAAAGAAAAAAGATAAACGAACAAGTATAATAGTAGTAGTAGTAATAGTAATAGTAGGAGTAGTAGTTAAAGGGTAAAAGGGAAACTACCTCGAGATGTTTTTTTCGGATAGACTCGTGTCGCTCGGAAAAGCATTCGCGAAACACGAAGATTCGTTCTGCCATGCCACAAAGAACAAAAATACAGTTTCACCGGTCAAAGATAAGCGTGGGGCTTTTTAAAGCAAACGGAAGGAAGGTAAAACCCTACTTTTTTTTTTTTTTACTCTCAGTTTGTACGAAAAAGAAAGAAACAGAGAATAATACAAATGTTCCAAAAATTGTTGAAAAAATATTCGAAATTTTGTATTACACTCACATTTATTCGCAAGTATCATCGGTTTGATATTTTATTTACGCAACGTATATATAAAATAAAATATTTTCTAACGAATAACTATCATTAACCTATATATATTTGTTCTTTTTTTTATTTTATTATTTTTTTTTAACACCACTATTAATTTAGAATATAATAAAAACGAAACACTTTGATTATTTTCTATGTTAATTCTATTAAATAATATTTCATTCGTAATTTAATTTACATACACACATGTATGTTTAAAAGAATAGATTTATTTCTATAGAATTTGTGATATCATTTTGATGAGATCTATACAGGAGAATTATTAATGTGAATAATAATTATATAAATAAATTCATTGTTTTCATTTTTTTGTTCACAGTACAAAAAAACACTACGTTTCTTTAAGATATTTTAATATATGTCAAAAAGGTTTTGAAGAAAATCTAATATTGATTAATTGTTTTGCTTTTTTTTTTTCTTGGTAGCATGATTTTTGGTGCACCCCATATATATATATGTATTTTTTATATTTGAACACGTTTCATGCTCTTTTTCCGAACCACTTTTCATTCGTTTACAGACTATCACGTTACACAATCGAGCTTTACCTATCTTTCTCTGCTTGTTCCACTTTTGAACAGGTAACGACCGAACGAAAGAAAAAGTTAACTTCATTGAAGTAACGTTTTTGTAAAATATAAAAAAAGAAAAGAAAGGAAAAAAGATAGCGATCGTTCTCGCCACAAAAAACTTTTCACTTTTCGACGAGCACGAACAACGAGAGAAAGTGAGAGAGAGAGAGAGAGACTTCGTTAAATTCTTTCCGATTCTATTTCTTCTTCTTCTATATCTTCTTTTTCTCATCTTTTTTTTTATTTTTTGTTAACATTCGATATGTGATTTTTGATCATCGTAATGATTACTTTTTCTTTTTCTTAAGAATTATATTTTTTTTATTTTAGAATATTTTAATAAATTTACATACAAGTTTATATAATATATAAACATACAAGTTTAATATATAAATATATAATTATATATAAGTTTATATATAAATAAACTTTCATTTTAATATATATATATATATATAAATAAATATGAACGAAATTATACGTGTATATATAATAACATAGACAAATAGATTTTTCATTTATTTTTTTATAATATAAATAAAATTTTTTTCTCTCGTTAATAAATGTAAGAAAAATTTTTCAATAAATATATAAATAAAATATGTACGATAATATATTATAAATGATATAATAATTTTGTTGAATAGAAGAGTTAATGGAACATAAATTATTAATATTATGTTAAACATGATAGGATCAATATATTCTCGATAATTCGAAGTGAGTACGTTGTAAGAAAAAAGGATCTTTACATTTTTAAATAAAACCTTTTCTAATCTGTATTCCAGGATGGCACTTATACGTTAAACAGCGAGATGGAAGCTTTGGGTCTTTGCCCACACGATCCTAGACACAACAGTACAGCTGTTTTCGTTGGTAAGCATTTAAACGACTACATTTAATTCTAATTCTTTTTCTAATTCTAATTTTATTTCTAAGGGGTTATTTCAAGTAATTACTATTTTTAGAAATAAGAACAAATATCGGAATAATAAGTATTTATTACTTAAAATCATTTTAGAGAACAAATCCAAATTATTTATTTTTAATTATTCATTTTTATTTATAACATAAAAAAAAAGCAATCAATTTATCTCACACTGTCATCATTTAATTAATTTTTCTAACATTTCTTCTTATTGTGTAATTTAAAATTCGATTAATTAATGGAAAGTCAATTTTTCACTTTACATTTCGATCGTTTTATCGAAAACAATATTATAATATTTATTAAACATATATAATTAATAAAATTTACATAGATCGCATATAACAAATCTCGTTAATTTTAAATCATTCCGACTAATTGTAACTAGAAATGAAAAAAAATGAACAAGAGGAGGAGAAAGATAACAAGAAGCAGAAAAATAAAACAGGAAAAAAAGAACAAGAAGTAACGTACTTACAGAAAAATCGAGTTCACTCTGGTTGTTATTGTTGTTATCTACCTGCGAACACGCGAGAACATTGGTGTTACCTGTGCCTTTCTTTCTTTCTTTCTTTCTTTTTCTTTTTTTAATTTTGCATTTCTTTTTCCTTCTTTTTTTATTTTTATTTTTTATCAAGCCGAGGTTAAACATCTCGGGCGGCATGTTTTGTGTGAAAATTATACGAAAGGATTCCAGACGTTGACTTCGTTTTTACAAAATAAACGAGTGGGTTCAGTGTATGCACAACGTGTAGATATACGTAAAAAGAAATAGAGATAGAGAAAAATAGGATACAAGAAAGAGATAGAGATAGAGAGAGAGAGAGAAAAAGGGTGGTTTTAGGGTGGTGGATGAGGTATTTAAATGGGGAATATTCTATGGCTATCTTGGTTACTTTCTATTTCTTCCTTTCTTTCTTTCTTTTTTTTTTTGTTGCGTTGTTTATTTTTCTTATTTTTATTTTTCTTTTTATTTTCTACTACGATTGGAAAAAAAAAGGTAACACACAGCAAAGAGCTTTTCCGGATTTGAATGAAAGAAAATGAAAAAAAAGGGCAAGAAATAAGACGACTTATGCTTTTACATCTTCGTTCGATAGGGGGGAAAAAATAGGGTGAGACGTTACTGCATACACACATTCACACGTATATATATATATGTGTAACATGTTTATGAACATTTTCTCTCTTTTATGTTTGATATTTTTAAACAAAACTTATCGGGAGAGAGAGAGAGAGAGAGAAAGAAATATTATTTTTTGTTGTAATAAAAGTTGATACCTTGTTTACGTTTTAGATTTGAAGAAATGCGTCAGAAAAAAAAATAAAAGGGAAAATCAAAGTGCAATATAGGGAAGATTAAAATTGTCAAAGAAACGTGTTATATGTTATTTTTAATATAATGGTAGTATTTTTAATTAGAAAATATTTTCTCGAACGAGATTAAATTACATTTGGAAAAAATGAATATGATTAAAAATTATTGATGATAATTTTATAAATAGTCATTCATATCGAAATTATATATATATAATAAATATATAATAAATATAATTATTATAATAAATTATTATAATAATTATAATAAATATATAATATATATAATATATATAAATATAAATATATATTATAAATTATTTATTAAAAATAAAATATATATATAATAAATTATTATAATAATCATAATAAATATAATTTATTATATATAATAAATATATATATATATTCGTATATAGGATAAATAAATGAAAAATAAAAGAAAATGAAAATACGTCAGAGACATATTGGGTGAACGTCAAACTTAAAACAACAACAACAACAAAATATATATCCTCGAATTCTTCCTCTTGATTTTTACACGCGTGGAAAAAGAAGAAAATACAACACAAAATAAAAAGGAATACAAACCAAATATTACTTCTCTTTACGTTCGCGAAATATTATTTCCTTTTTTTTTTTATTCTTTCTCTTTTTGTATGAGTGTGTGTATGTGTGTGTGTGTTTTTTTTTTAAATACATTTCGTCGCGAAATAGCTGTGTAAAATACATTTTCCAATCGTACATTATCAGAGGACACCGCATGGTTTTGACAAAGTGAATTGGGTACTCGAGCTTTCCCGATCCTTCGTCCAACGAGTGGTCTCGTCGTCATCGTCGTCGTTATTGGTCGACCTAAACCACCCCCCTTCCAACCCCCTTAACCCTCCTCAACCCCTTCACTATCACTATACTTCATATTTATATATGTATGTCTGCGTATGTATATTATATATACCTACTGGGTGTACAACCTAACTTTAACACCTGAAATATTTCCTACCCCCTTCCCCCTTTCCCCTGCCACACCATTTGCATGCATTATTGCACTTGCGAAAAGAAGAAAAAAATATGTTCGTGAATGCGTATAAAATTCCCAAAATGTTATATATAATACTATTCATTTCTTTATCCTGTGTGACATTTTTATTTTTTTTCTTTTTTTTAATTTCAATCGAGAAAATATATGAGCTCGTTATTGTTGCATAAATTGTAGAAAATATTTCTTATTTAAATATTATAATAATGTTTTTAAAAGATTAACGTTATGTTGTATGGAGAATATTAAATACAAAATCAACGTGTAACTCATACAATATATACTTCTTTACTAGAATATTTTATGGAGATATTACACTTTCAGATAGAAATTATATTATAATGAATATACTTATAAAAAAAAAAAGAACAAACAACTTATATATCATAATTAGCATACTTAATAAAACATCAGCAATTCTTATTACAAATGTTTTCTTATAATAAGATATAAATTATTATTCATTAAAAAAGATTTGTTCGTAAAAATTAATGAAAGAAACAAAAAAGTATCAGAGATATTATTTAATTGTATCATTATAACATATGACACACCCAGTATATTTCAATTATACCTGCATGCGAATATACCTACACACGTATGCGCAGATATGCGTGTATGCGTGCAAGCGCGTGTTTTAGATGCGAATATTGGTGTAACTATTGTTATGAGTATAGGTATGTGTGTGTGTGTGTATGTTACTGACGTATTTACAGATGATCCGAGAAACCCATGAACACATACAAAAATACATATATATACACAAACATAACGTACACGTATCGACATATTATATATGCATATGTATATTCATACATAGAAAACAAAATGACAGGAGTAGGATGAGCACGCATAAAGCACTCAACGAGTGCACACGTCGAGCTCGTGTCACGAGTGCTTATAAGTTCCGCATGCGTGACAACCATACACGCAATATCCACTCACCGCCATTATTTTCACCACCACCGCTGATTTTCCCTTTTCCTATCGTGCGTTAGTATTATCCCTGAATATATCACGTTTTTTTTCCTTTATTTTTCAATTTTTCTTTTCTTTTTTTCTTTATATAGATATATACGGGGTGTTCCACATAATTCTAGTCATGATTTTTCAAGTACTCGCGATAATCTGACAAAAAAAATACATTAAACAGAAGTTTATTTGTTTTTGATTGACTTGACATTGCAATAATACATTGAGAATATACTTTTAATATTTTTTATACTTATAGTTAGCGGATTTTAATGATTTTCATATTAAATTAAAGTACACTCTTTTGTCTACGCGTAGAATACCATATCGAGTTATAAATTTAGCATGTAAAGTTCAGGAAATGTCAGAGAATGCAATGCTGTAAATTGTGCATCTTTGCAATTTCTTTGAAAAGTTTCGGTAAATATTTTTTATACTTTTTGCAAATATATTTTAATGAAACTTATATTAAATTAAAGTGCACTCTTTTATCTAAACGTAGAATACAAATTTGAGTTATAAATCAATCTGGAAAGGTTCATAAAATTGCAAAGAATGCGATGCTGCAGTTTTTTTCCTACTTTGCCGGTTTATTAAAATGTTTCGGCAAATATTTTTAATACTTTTTGCAAATTGATTTTAATGAAACTTATATTAAATTAAAGTGCACTCTTTTAGCTACACGTAGAGTACAAATTTGTGTTATAAATCAATTTGCAAAAGTTCGAAAAATGGCAAAGAAAAGAGTATTGCCTAAAACCAGGCATTGTTAACATTGCCGGCCTAGGTTCCAAACCACCCCCGGCAATGTTAACAATGCCTGTTATTCACATTGCCTAGTCCGCCAACTTTTCTTTGCCATTTTTTGAACCTTTGCAAATTGATTTATAACACAAATTTGTACTCTACATGTAGAGAAAAGAGTGCACTTTAATTTAATATAAAAATCAATAAAATCCATTTGCAAAAAGTATAAAAAATATTTGCCGAAACTTTTCAAAGAAATGGCAAAGTAGGAAAAAAACTGCAGCATCGCATTCTTTGCCATTTTATGAACCTTTGTAGATTGTTTTATAACACAAATTTGTACTCTACGTGTAGACAAAAGAGCGCACTATAATTTAATATAAGTTTCATTAAAATCTATTTGCGAATAGTATTAAAAATATTTGCCGAAACTTTTCAAAGAAATTGCGAAGATGCTCGACTTACAGCATTGCATTCTCTGACATTTTCTGAACCTTTGCAGATTGTTTTATAACACAAATTTGTACTCTACGTGTAGACAAAAGAGCGCACTATAATTTAATATAAGTTTCATTAAAATCTATTTGCGAAAAGTATTAAAAATATTCACCGAAACTTTTCAAAGAAATTGCAAAGATGCACAATCTACAGCATTGCATTCTCTGACATTTCCTGAACTTTACATGCTAAATTTATAACTCGATATGGTATTCTGCGCGTAGACAAAAGATTGTACTTTAATTTAATATAAAAATCATTAAAATCCATTTGCTATAAGTATAAAAAATATTAAAAGTATATTTTCAATGTATTTTTACAATTTTTACTATTTTTACAATCAAAAACAGATCAACATTTTTTAATGTATTTTTTTTTGTCAGATTATCGCAAGTACTTGAAAAATCATGACTAGAGTTATATGGGACACCGTGTATATATGATATAATCGGATATATTTATTTATTAAATAATATAACAATTACAAAATTGTTTCGCAGTCATTCGCGTACTGATTTTAATTTATCCAATTTATCTTTATAATACACGGTAGCAACTATCAGATTGATTTTCTGATCGAACGAAACGTTCATAATTAATAAACATTTTCGGTGCCCTTTTTATTTGATTTATTGAACTCTTTGTTTCATTAATTAATATGATATTAATATATATAGATATATATATATTGTATTTTGTTAAATTTGTCCAAATTTAATTATGGATTATATTGGTGGATAATTATAAATATAATGTAGACGGTTAATCAAAGATATATTATTTTTATTTGAAATAATTTATTATATTTTTAATGAATATTTTTAGATATTTTTTTTAGTCATACTTGATTATACATTCTTTCTTTCTTTCTTTTTTTTTATATAAATATATCATATACGAGAAACAACGATCTTGATAATTTGTATTTTTAGCCAGTCTCCTCATATATTTCAATTATTAATAAAAATAATGATTATTTGATTTGAATAAAGTGTAATGAAATATTAATTTCACGTGTCAACGGGATTTTATTTTGCGAGTAGACGAAAATATATGATAAATTTGTTAAAATGTAATTAAATATTTCAATGCAGTTTGAAAATTTGAATCATATTATTAGATATACCTGGATGATTTTTATTCATTTTCTTTTCTTTTCTTTTCTTTTCTTTTTGTTAATAATAATATTCAAATATATTCATTTAAATCGCAATGGGATTATTTGCGCACGATTTACGAACAACAACATCGTTTGGTGTGTATCCGATTCCAATGAAATTTCGTTATAATAGAGGAAAAATGTAAAATTGCATGATAAAAGCAAGTGACGTTACCTTTGTTTTTAGATTCCCGTGCTTGCTTCCCCATTGCCAGGTATTAACTTTTATTGTTGTTCACATTGTTCAACATGTTTATATTTTCCTAGTATAGTCCCTTCAAACGCCGGCGCTACGGGGATATTTCTAAAAACCCCTGAAACGTTGTACTACCTTTTATATTTTTCTGCCGCCTTTTTTATTTGCAATCAAAATAAGAACAAAAAGCAGAAAAAAAAAAAAAAAGCAAAAAGAACCCCTAGTGTTTTTCTCCCTTTTGTTTTTTCTTTCTCTTTTTTCTTTTTGTTTTTTTCTATTTTTTTTTTTTAACAATAAAGCTTTGCATTTGCACGTCGTTTTTACAGGGAAGGGGGGAAGGACGGAGAATGGTAAAAATAAATGAAATAAAAAAACAACGCACGTGCTTTTACGTTTATGTAAAAAAAAAAATAAAAATAAAAAAGATAGGAAAAGAAAATAAAAAATACTACAAAATTTTCGATTATTAATTTTTACAAATTACACGACAGGTTAATTGAAATTAACGCCAATGGATTGAATTAAAATATTCATCCAATATTCATTCACAAAAAAAAGAATACTTTATAATTTATAACTCTTGTAAAATGCAACTCTTATTACATATACAATACTTCTAATTAATTATACTATATTTAATATTAAACGAATAATTATTTAGTCAACTTAATATATTATATAATCATATACCAATATTAATTACGATAATACGACGATAAACTACGTAACTTGTTTTTTTGTCTCAACACCTGACATTAATCGATCAATATTTAATTTCTCTCTAATTCTATTTCTTCTTCTTCTTCTTTTCTCGAATTTAATTATTCATTATCCAGCAGTCTGTCTTATTAAAAATGAAAAATAATTTGACAAAAAAAAATAAGATCGTATAGAATTCAAATCCGTTTGGATTATTTATAAGAATCAAATTTACCATTTCTATTTTATCCTACGAATATGATAACATTTATCATATAAATATCATTTTGATAAAACGTATCAAGATCTAGAAATTATTTTTCTCATTTCAAAGGGACAAAAAAATAAAAATAAAAAAGAGAAAGAAGAAAGAAGACACGTGCGTGAAATAAAAGCAAGCGAAGTTAAGGGGAGGGCAGGGTAGGAGGAAGGAGAGAGAAGGGTGAGGGGGTAAAAGAAGGTGACAGGAAGGTGCGGCAGAACCTCGATCGGTAATGTGATCTCTAGGAAAAAGGGTGTAGAAGAAAGGACTGGTTGGTTGGTTGGTATCTATCTATTCCTCTTGTCAGACGTTGCATCGGTTAGCAGCAAACGAAACGTACGTTGCATACATGCATACATATACGTACATACGTATATATATATATATATATATATGTTGATACGTAATACGTCGCGTACGAGTTCTCGCATATTAGTCAGAAGAGTTGCAAGAACGTGTCAGTCGACTCATGAGTATTTACGTCTACGTTCTCTCTTCGTAATGGGGTCCATGGGGTTGCTTAGAATCTACACTACGTGAAAACTGATGAGAGAAACAGAGATAGAAAGATAGAAATAGATAGAGAAATAAAGAGAGAGAGAGAGAGAGAGAAGGTATATACATATGTGGAATGTATACAAGAAAGAGAGAGAGAGAATATGTATATTTGGAATGTATGTAAGAAAGAAAGAGATAAAGTAGTAGGTGTGAAGTTGTATGTAAGAGTATCAGAAAGAGATAGTTAGTATGAAATGTATGTAAAATAGAGAGAGAGATAGATAGAGAATATGTATATATGTGAGAAAACATATGTATGTTAGAGATAGAAAGTGTGAGAGAATGTGAGTGAGTATATGTATGTAGAATATATGTAAAATAAAAGGATATGCATATTTGGAGCACATAGAAGAAAGAGAATAAGGTGTATGTGTATTTGGAATATATGCAAGAAAGAGATAAGGAGAGAATGGGAGAGAGAGAGAGAGAGAAAGAATACAGGAATACATGTAAAGGATAGAGAACATATGACAACATTAGAAATATTAATTATTAGTAACATCTCGCGTAATATATTTTCGTTCGTGGTTTATCTTAGAAATCAACACTTACGTATTATAATATTGTAATAATTGTTTAATTGTGGATACAGATTATTCATTTATTTTTGTATTATTAATTATGTATAACATATAAGTAATAAGTCAGTTTTTTCTTTTTTTCAATGATTTTTAAAAAGAAAATTTAAGAAATGTAAGATTAAATTTGATTGACTTTATATTGAAGTATATTTAAATCTTGAAAAAAGAATAAAGTACGATAAGAAAGGTTTGATTGACAATACGAAAGTAAAAGATGTGTTTACTTTAGTTTAAAATAACTTTTCAAGATATATATATGTGCACATAATTATGAAAGTGTTCTAAGTCATAATATATCTCTTAAAGGATTACATTTGAACATTAAAAATGAATTCTATATAATATTGAAATAACAAATAATATCATTTTTAATAATATCGTGAAAATTACATTGAATTTTAATTTAGTTTGAAATAACTAATAAACTGATTTTTATTTTTTTAATTTTTGACTTACAACTACTTTTATAATCATGAACACATATATCTATCTACTTACTTACTTACTTACTTATTTATCCTTATCGAAATATCGCAATTTGATAGAAGAAGGATAAAAGAGATATTACAGGAGAAGAAGTAAATGATCGTGCGTAAAAACACCCTCGTATTACTTTTATCTAGAACCCCTATCCACCCCTTCCTTTTTTTATCTCCCTCTCTCTCTCTCTCTCTCTCTCTCTCTCACACTCTCTCTCTTATCTTTTCTTTTCTTTTTTCTTTATTTTTACAAGCGTTACCTAAGCTCGTAAAAATAAAATGAATCGAGCCGAACGAGGGCACAGTTTGACAACGAAGCCCTACGAAACTATCCGGACAAGTAACTTCATACATCAACGTTGTATTCATTTGAAACCTACGAAATGATAGGTTTTGTAATACACTACTGTCGATCACAATCGATTTCAGTCTCTCGTTATAGTAAAATAAAAAAAAAAAGAACAGAAAGTGAAAGAGAGAGAGAGATAACCAATAATAATTAACAAAGAAAATAATAACGTAAAGAGAATGTGTAAAACATATGGATTTAAGTTGTTAAAGGTTCGATATAATTTTGTAGAAATATTCTATAAGTCCTATTAACATATACACACGAGAAAGGAAATGTGTATGTCTGTGTGTATGTTCAGAGATAGAGAAAAGAATTTTTTTTCAAAATTTGGTTTTTCTCTTTTTTATGTATGAAAATTATGTCCCATTACGTATGAGTGGGTGGTTCGAATACTTAATCAAAAATAATGTTTGATTTTTCGACACGATAAAGTTACTTTTGAAATATCCTAATATATATAAAAAATAATATATATAATATATATACTTATTATTTATATTATTTTATATTTATATATATAATTATTATTTAATATATTATTATTTATATATATAATTATTATATTTATATATATAATTATTTTATTTTATTATTATATTTATATATATAATTATTATTTAATATATTATTATTTATATTATTTTTTATATTTATATATATAATATATAAATATATAAATATAAATATATATATATATATATATACGTGTGTGTATGCGTGTGTATTCGTGATCAGCAAGCTGTGATAGGTGTTCCTGAACGATATTACATACTTTCTACTTTAATTCCATTTTCCGGCAGGGGGTGAGGGGGGGGCCAGGAAGAGGTGGAGGAGGAGAAGGAGGAGGAGGGTCTCGTGGTAAACAAATTAACAGTCTCTCGAAGCGTAACAACGTTGTATAGCTTTGGAAAAGAGTGTACATGCATTCCATTTGCGTTTGAAAATTTGCGTTCTCGCGACACGAATATGTAAAAGTACAAATGTAAATGGGTTGGCAAGAGAAAGAGAGATAAATAGAAATAGAAATAGAAAGAGATAGGTATAGAATAAATATTTTTACGATAGTTCCTTCTCTACGTTCGAAATCGAACACAATAACATTTCAAATTGTTACGAAAGTTTTCCAATGTGTTTTCAATAAAATTACGATTGAACACGAGATTTTACCAACCCATTCCCTTCCTCCTCCTCCTCCTTTTTTTTTTTTTAAAACAGATGGTAGGACCGTGGGAAGGGTGTGAGAAATAAACGTAGCTTTATCTGACTTTTTATTAAAAAAAGAAAAAAGAAAAAAGCTTGCTGCGATACGAAAAATACGCGATAAAAATCTTATCACCCTGTCTGTCATTTCAATGAACGCCCATCGATCACGTATTTAAATTTTTGTTTCTTTTTTAATTCCTGACACGATATCACAAATATACGAAAAGAAGGTGGTGTACGACGACATGGTTTGTAAAATTGTTCGTTTCATCTGTTTTTTTTTCTTTTTTTTTTCCTTTACTTTTTCCAAATGTTTCTCTTTCATTACGAAATAATATAAAATTTGTTTGTCAATTTCTAAAACAAATCTATCTTTCCTTAAAAATTATCTCTAAACATTCATTATTTAAATATATAAAATATTTGTTTAATATTTTTATTATAATAATCATTGTTAACATAAAACAAAACAAAAATATAATACGATAGAAAGAAAGAAACAAACAAAACCAACAAACAAATAAATAGAAAAAAGAATTGTATTTAATTTTGCACCACTCGCGATTACTTTTGCATCATTGGCGTATAATTTAAGAAGAAAAAAAATAAAGAAACAAAAATAAATAAATGAAAGAAAGATAAGAAGAGTAATATTTATAAAACAATTATATTATTATATCGTTTGATATAAAAAGACCAAAAAAAAAGGGAATAAGAAGAAGAATAAGAAGAAGGAAAAAAAAAGAATAAAAGAAAACAAATACGCCAATCGTGTTTCCTCTCATCTTTCTTCTTGATCTTATTAAAAAAAATAAAAAAAAAAAAGGTACTGATCGAAAAGCTCAGCTTGGCACTTATTCGACGATGAAGGTAATCACTTAACGAGTTCTACGTTTCAACCCCCAACCCCTGGACTACTTCAGTACAACCCCACACCCCCGTTGTCCCTCATACTTCATCCCTTATTCACCTCATCCACCCTTTTCCCTCTTCTCTTCATTCTTTTCGATTCCAGTTGACTCTCACCAATGTCGTTGACTCTTTTTCTTTTTTTAACTCGTCAACATCGATTCTGTTTCTTTTCAAGTATTTTTCTTTTTCTTTTTCTTTATTTTCATTTGTCAAATTTTATATTATATTATTTATATATATATAATATATATTATATTATTTATATAATAATATATATAAAATTTATATTATATTATTTATATATTAATATTATATTATTTATATATATAATATATATGTAAATTATTTATATAATAATATATATAAAATTTATATTATATTATTTATATATTAATATTATATTATTTATATAATATTAATATATATATAATAATTTAATATGTAAATATTAATATTTAATAATTATTAATATAATAATTTATATATGTAAAAATTTATATTTTTCATATATTGAAAATGAATGAAAAGATATTTTAAGATCGAGAAAGGGGGATGATTTTTCTGGGGCCCTTTGATTATTTCTTTAAACCCTACGTAAAAAAGTTTAATACACTTATTGTTTTAATTCATTACTTTTCTTTTTTTTTTTGTTTTTTTTATTTTATTTTATTTTTTGTATTCCGAACAAACGCGTAGCTCTTTCAACGAATGTCATCGGTTTTTTACCCTCAACTCGGCACTCACCAGAATGAAAATCAAAGGAAAGAGAGAAAAAAAAAAAGAGAGAGAGAAAGAGAGAACTTTGATATTTTACACCAATGAAACAATGTACATATATATGTACATATGTATTATACTGAAACTGGAGAAAACGAGAAAATCATTTGCTCGATCGTGCGTTTGCTTTTCCGACACCATGTCGTTTGCCATTTTTCTACAATAAAAAAAAAAAAAAGAAAAGAAAGAAAAGAGAAAAAATATTTTCCCTTTATTTTTTTTTTTTTGTTTTTCATCTTTTTCTCTTTCCCTATTATTTTTCCACGAACAAGAGGATCCAATTTTTGTTCGAGACGATCGTCATTTAACCGAGGAAAAAGTATGGGGGAAACAGAAGGGGCAAGGGGGTGGGACTATGTAAGAATTGTTTGTACGACTCGAAAAGTTCGCTCACATTTTCAATCCGTTTTTTTCTATTTTTTTTATTATTTTCTTTTTTCCATTTCTTCAACAACCTTTTCGTTTCTCTTATGTGTTTTCCCTTTAAAAGGGGAAATAAGATAAAAAAAATGATATAGGTTGGCGATAATGTTTTCTAGCCTACATAAAATTCATTTCTTTTTCTAATATTTTTCTATTAACCCTTTAAAATATATTAATATAGTGTAATAATAATAATAAATTTGAATTATATATAAAATAAAATATTAATGATATTAAATAAAATACGAGTATACATATGTACCCATAATTATTAAAGTGATCTAAGTCAAAATTAAAACCAAAAAATGAGTTTATTAATTATTTCACGTCACATTATTTTTTCAAATTAAATTAATTCAATATAATTTTCACGATATTGTCAAAAAATGTACCGTTATATAGATAATGTTTGTTATATTTCAATATTATATAAAATTCATTATTAATGTTCAAATGTAATCCTTTTAAATATCTCGAAACATAACACTAACATATGACTTAAAAAACTTTCATAATTATGTGCACATATAATTATAATAAAAATATTAATTAACAGAAGAAAAATGTGTGTACACACGAACTTTTGATTAATCCTAATATCATAATACAAAAACGGATTTCCTTGTATATTTTGTTAGAAAACAGGTTAGATGAACGTTAACAGTGACTAAAGATGCGTTAGGTAACCCTTTCACACTCCTATTTTCTTCTTCGTGTAAGGTATTAAGAACACGACGTGAAAGAGCGAATAAGAGTGAAAGATAGAAAGAGAGAGATATATATATATACATACATATATAGAGAATATGTGAGTATTCGCGAGCTTCAGCGTTACCAGGGAGCTCACCATAGATTTGTAGCCCTGCAACGAGCACGTTCATCCCCTAAGTCTAACGTCTACTTCGTCTGTTATATACGACCAAGTAGGGTTTACTATATATACACACATACAAACACACACACATATATATATATATATATATAGATATACACTTTATATTTATATATAATATATTTTATATATATATATAGATATACACTTTATCGTGCGAATACGAAGCGTTGGCCTTACCAGCCTCAAAATCCCATCGTGCTTTTTCAACGTAAAATATGAAAACGCCAAGGGAAAGAGTGTTGTAACATGATGCCACCGAACGGGACACGACCTTCGGGAAAGATCTTATTCTTATTCTTCTTCGAAAAACAGAACGTGAATAGAAATATAGTAGTGGTGAAGAAATACGTGATGGTGGTGGGAATAGGGGATGAAGGGTTGGTTGGTTGGGAGTTAGTTGTGTATACGAAAATGTACTTTCGAATACACGGTAGTAGTATCTCTCTTACTATCTATGGGGTGGGGAAGAGGAGGGGGTGAGGAGTTTCTTTTCTTTACGTACTAGTAGAAAAATAAAAATAAGAATAATACACATCAGTGTCCTTCTTATTTGACTATTTTTACTATTTCATTCGAAAAGATCAAGAGTAAGAAAAAGATTGGATAAGGTTAGGGGTGAAATAGGGGGTGGGGATAGAGAATGTGAAATCTTATTCGAAATAACCGAAAACTTGTACGACCCATTCTCCCACATACACCCTCCAACCAACCAACCAACCAACCAACCAACGTTCGAATAAATCCCACGTTCTGAAACATATCTCTGTATGTGAAATAGATAGAGATAGATAGAGAGAGATAGATAAAGATGATGGGGGAAAGAGGAATCTCGAGTATCTCACAGTTGAAATTCGATTTCACATTCCGCAAACTTTCCTTGTCGCGCTAGTATGTGTGTCTGTGTGTCCCTCGCCCCTCCCCCTCTTCCAACAACCACCATATCTACCATTACTGTACTATTACTTTTACTATCTTCAACTGTTACTACTACTGTGTTACATACACACATGTTAGAAATTTCCTACGATTTGACTATGTTGAACTGTGAAACGTGTCGTAAATTAAACTCGCGACGGTATCTATTCGGACGGGGGGCGTGGGAAGGGGGGTAGGAAGGGGGTGGGTATCTCTCTCATCGAAACCGTTTCCATGAAAACTTGTTTGTTGTACGTACAAAAGAGGGGAATAAATAATTTCTGAGCTCGGTTTTGAAAACGGGGTTACTCGGAGTGGTGGGGGACGGGGTTAGGGGTAGGGGGGGTGGAAAAGAGAAGAATAGAATATGGTTGGGGTAGTATGTTAAAATAGAAGTATATATATATATAGTAGATATATCTCTATGTGTTCACTTGTAAACTCACACATAAACCCACCTACACTCAAATACACATACACACACATATAGAGTTTTCGAGGGAACAGAACGTTCGTTACGATTCGCAAACATTCGCTAACGTTACTCTCAAAGGGAGCCGCAAGAAATGTAATTAAGTAATCGTTCGTGGAAGTAAGGTAAACAACAAATTTTACTTCCTATATCTATCTCTTTCTCTTATTCTATTTTATTTATCTTTATATATCTATCTCTATCTCTCTCTCTCTCTCTCTCTCTCTTTATTCACAAATGTCCATACTCGAAAATACGTTGGATGACGCGAAATAACAAATATTAACAACGGATTATCTCTCAATTTCCCATTTATTTGCATCGTCCAACCCCCGTTCTCAATGCGATAGGTATTAAACATCAAACAAATTACGGAATTTACTGGCTCTCTCCTCTCCCCCTCTCCCCCTCCTCCCCTTCCCTCATTTCCCTGTCCACCCTTTTTACTTTCCCCCTTTTTATCTCGTACCTTTATAAAGATAACCGTCTCGAGGGATTTTTATATGTATATGTATATGTATTAGGTATATGACTATTTGGATGATAAAGTATTATGAATATGAAATATTATACATATATTATAAAAGTAATAATAATAATAAGTAGTAATGAATTATTTAATAATGCTTAATTATTTTTGTTATCCTAATTACCAACTTGGATTAAACGTAATAAATGAAATACAATGAAAATTGTATTAATAAATAATATGAATTATTTCTTTTTTCGTAATTACAATTTGAATAGGAAATAGGATTATAAAAATATATATAATGTAAAAGAATAATAATATAATTGATAAATATTTATAATTATTTCTTATTCTAATTACAATTTTAATAAAAATGAGAATTAATATATGATATATTAATGAAATAATAATAGATAATACTAAATTATTTTCTTTTCTTATATCTTCGTTAAATATTCGATAAAACGTGAATAAAATAAAGGAAAAAAATAAAATCCAAGATATAAATAAAAAATAAGATGAATTAATTACTGAATAAAATTCGAGTGTTGTATATTTAAAAAAAAAAGAAAACAAAAGAAATATTTTGTATAATAAACAAGTTAAGCGTAGAATTTATAATTACATTAACGTGGCGTGTCATACTCGATAAACATTTATTTATACATTTAAGAAACTTAACGCGTGTAGTTTTTTTTTTACTCTAACACATATATATTTTACTCGTATATGCATATACATATGTTATTTACGTTATAATTTATTTCTATAATTTGTTCTTCGTTCTAATTTATCCTATTTTTGATATCTTACGTTTAGATGTATCTAATAATTACATGCATGCATACATACATACATACACGTATATTTAAAAAATGAAATTTTTTAAATATAATTATTTCCTTACTGATTTGTGTTTTATGAATATTTATTACTAAATAAAATGTCACGCCGCCTATACAGTGACCTCACATGTATATATAATATATATTTATATATACACGCACGTATTCATTTATTCTCTCACAAAAATCTAATTTGATATTTTTTAACTACGTACACATTCATATACATATACGATTTTGAAATGATCGTTCATGAACGTTTTGATAAACGTATAAATTTATAATTTTACATAATTTACACATATATTTTCATAATACTACTTTCATATATGCGTCCGTTAAATTCCCCAACGTATTTGACGAGAAGTAAATAAACAAAATACGAATTTAAAAAGAGTTATATAACCGTAGGAATATTATGAATATGTTTAAAAGTTACTGTAAAACTTAAACAAAAATTTTTTAAATTAAAAAAAATAATTAACAAATTGAGAAATATAAAAATAAAATTTCCTTTGATATATATCGCGTAATAATTATTTAATAAAATAAAGTGTCACGTGTTGAACTTATAATATGCTAAGAATTAATATTCAGAGAAAATTATCACTATGTTCTACACATACACATACACACACACATATATATATTTCAAGAGAAGCAAAGGTTTAAACAGTGTGGAATAGTTTGAAGGAACCTTTACAGCATATAAGGAAAATATATGTGTTAGTAACGTGTAATAAGGGTAGATATAGTAGTACGTTGAAAGACAGCTGAGTGGGGTAGGAAAAGAGGGTGTGGGTGTGGAGGTGAAGGGGGGGTTCTTCTCAAAGATGATTAGTAGAAGGAGAAAGGAGAAAGGATTCCATGAATGCTTTGTACCACCTTCATTTTACAATTAGCGTTTTCACAAGAGGATATGAAAACAGTGACGGATCAAGCGGCTACGTGGGACTCCTTAAAATACCAAAAAAGGGCCCCTACAAATTCATCCGAATTTCTCGATTAGGTGTTCGAGAAAAAAAAACAAATTCTGTTTTTAATATAAATTTATTTAATGTTTTGTGATATATTATATGTGTAATGCATGAATTGAAATTAATTGATACATTTTTAATAAACATCGTAAGACATTTATGTGGCATAAATAAAATGATATCGATTATTGTTAATAATAATAAGTATTTATATAATATATATATATATATATATATATATATATATATAATCAGGTTTTTATTGCACAACTTACAAAGTTTTTTACAATGTCTTATCATTATTTCACTTAAATAAGTATTTAGTATTATTATATAGTAGTTTATATAATAAATATAAGTTATTAATATAAAATTTGTTATTAGATTTTTTTCTCTTTGTTTTGTATTTTTTTGTTCTTTTTTGTTAATAATTTTACTCGACTGCAATTCCCACCGTCACTGTTTGAAAATTTATTTAAATAAAAGGTTACGTTTAATGTACACCAAAAGCGTTGTTATAATTGTAAATTTGATTTAAGGGTGTCATCTTGGACACCTCCCTTCCCTTCCCCCCTACCTTCCTCCTATCCCTTTAACTAACCATTCTAAACGTTATGCCGCAAGGTAAATTGTCTTCAACGTTGACATTTTGACAGTAGAAACGTTTCTGTGTTTCAGAGGGACAGTTATACGCTGCGACAGTTGCGGATTTCACTGGAGGTGCACCCCTTATCCTAAGGGACAAGATACGAACGGAACGATCAGATTTGAATCAATTAAATGGTAATTATTGTTATTATTATTATTATTATTTTCTTTTTTTTCATTATAATATTATTATCCTTCTCATTTTCCAATTATGGTAGCATATTTTTTGTTATTTTTTTCATTACTAATTTACAATAGGATTTTTAATTTCATTTTTTGTTAATAATAATAATAATACACACACACACGTATCGGAACATTTAAATCTCGACCCATTTCATAATTATTTTGCAAATGCAATGAACTAACGCGTGCTAAAATTAAAAAAAAAAAGAAAGAAGATTAAAAAAACACAAGAGGACGCAAAAAAAGAAGAAAAAGAGAGGGAAAAGAAAAATTCGCAAATGCGACAAAATGTCAATACGAATACAAAGAATATCTGAGTAAAAACTAGCTTACGCGAATTCGATATCCGTAAATCGAGTGTGAAAAAATCAATGCATTTGATATAACGTAACGTCAATCAAATGCAATTCGGTGAAAAGGAGGTGGTCCCAACCTAAACGTATCGTTCGTTTTATATCAAGAAATTTTTGGAGAAAGAAATAAAAAGAAAAAGAAAAAAAGAAAAAAGAAAAAAAAAATTGCAACAACAACAACAACATCGGGAGAATAATATTCAACACAAATATTACTATATTTTATAAAACTCTATAGAGAATACTACTACTACTACTACACACATATATATATATAATAGTTAATATACGACGTAGTGTATAACCCATCACACGTTTTACGACAAAGCTATGTTACATTTAATTATCATGTTAATTAAATACTACCCTTTGTAGTTCAAAAGCTGTTCCTAATAAGTACGAATAAATGTAAAAGAGAACAAAAGAGAAAGAGAGAGAGAGAGAGAGAATACAATACAATACAAAATGCTCGGACCAATGAGAGGAAAGAGAAGAGTGGAGAGAGATGATGAAACGAATTGAAATTAAAATTTAATTATCGACATATAGTATTATTCTTCGTAAAATCTCTCTCTCTCTCTCTTCTCTTTTCTCTCTCTTCTCGAATCATTCAAAAAATGATGACCCCCACCATTCCCCCCCCACTCACGTATTTTCCCCCAAAAGAATATTATTCCGTTCGTCGTTAATTTTCCGCTTAACGTACTTTGAATGAACGAATGAATGATCGAACGAATGAATAAACGAATAAACGAACTAACAAACGAACGAATAGAACTTACAATTAGTATTTAGGCACCTACCACCCCAACCTCCTCCCCCAACTACCCTTTTCCATCCCCCACCTTTCAAATATCAATTCCAACACCCCGTTATCGACATGTTGGTATTTGATCCTTATCAGCGAACACGAATGCGACAGTCAATTTATTTGGAAATTTCGATTTATTTCGACCTACCCCATCCCATCCCCCATGCCATCCCTACCTCTTCCCAACCCCTCCCTCTCCACCCTTCGCTTTTCGCCAACCCTTATTTCGATCGCACGAGAGCTCATCTTTTATCCGATTTTAGTAACGAAATTTTACCGAATGTCGAACCAACGTGTTCTCTTCCTCCCTTGCCCTTCTTCCTCTTCCTTTTCCTCTTCCTCTTCTAGCCAATCTACCCTTGTCCCTCCTGTCCCCCTATCCCCCTCTTGATCGGTGTCACGCTTATAAATCATTCTCAACGATCGCGATATCGTATCACTACTGTATTGCGTATAACCATAAACTTTGCCCTATAGATTTCTATTTCACATCGAGTTTGGCTATTATAAATACGTTGGTGATAACCATGGTTTCTACAATTTCCTAGTATAAACCAATAAACGTGTATACACTCGTGTAAGTGTACGCGTATTACGTGTATACTACGTGTACGTGTGTAAGAAATAATATGTGTGTATGTTTGAGAGAAAAAGAAAGAAAGTAAGGGGGAATAAAAAAAGGTGAGACGGGGGGGGGGGGGGGGGGGGGGGGGGTAGGTTGAGAGTTTTCCTATGATTTACCTCGTTTTCCACGAATCATTAACGTAGACTCGTTAAAAAAGTGTAATTAAAGCGTTTAAACGTAAAATTATTTCTAAATTAAAACGAAACACGTGTGTAAGGAAATAAAAAGAGAAAGAGAGAGAAAGAGAGTGAGTGAGTGTGTGTGTGTGTATGTGTTTTACGTGTTGGATTCAGAAGTAACGAGAATGCAATATGAGTTCATCTCTGAATAGAATAAATAATTTGAGAAGTTTGCATTACGTTTCTCAAATGTGTACAATAATAATATCTTGGTTAATTCGTATAAGTAACTAATTACAGAATATTTTTCAAAAAAGTTTCAAATAAAATCTATATATATATATATATATATATATATATATTTGTAGTTGTTTAATTTGTAATTTAATTGTAAAGTTTAAATGCATCGTTTTTCTATTGTGAAGTTAATTAAAATAACAAAAGAACGTAGAAAAGTGATGGAGGATAATATTTTGTTCTTTTTTTTCTTTGGAAAACAAAGTGTTCGAGGAAATTAGGAAAGGATGTTTCGCAGGAATATATGTTTAAGTTTTAACAATATTACTATTAAATATAATTATAATCTAAATATTAAATATATTAAAAACTATAATCGTGTATGTAAATAATAATAATGATAATCTCTAATGGAAAATGAGAATGTGAATGACACTGATTGATAAACTTAAAACAAAGGATATTAATAATAAAAATAATAATTAAATTTAATTTATATTTTGTTCACAGGACCAAATTTTGTCAGCTCGTTCGCCTATGAGGATTACGTGTTCTTTTTCTATCGAGAAACTGCTGTCGAGTATATGAACTGTGGCAAGGTAAGACACGTTATCTTTTTCTGTTCTTTTGAAATAAAATTATAAAAAAAAAGAAAAGAAAAACAATATAAAAATCCAAAAGAAACGAAAATAGAAATAAAAGTATAAGAAAAAGAATAATATAAGAATAGAAATAGAAATAGAGAGAGAGAGAGAGAGAAAGAGAAAAGTAGAATATATTGTTTGTAAAAAATAATTACTTTTTTTTTTCTTCTTCTTTTTCTTCTTCTTTAATTTGTTTTATTTTTCAGGCAGTCTATTCGCGGGTCGGTAGAGTTTGCCATCATGACAAAGGCGGTCCTCATGCTTTCAGCGACAGATGGACAAGCTTCCTAAAAGCTAGACTTAATTGTTCGGTACCTGGAGAGTATCCGTTCTATTTCAACGAAATACGTAAGTATCGATTATTACTTTTTAACACAAATTTCTTTTCTTTTCAATTATTTATTTTCATCAAATTCTTCGATTGATTTTATTCCACAAATCTACAGATAATTTTATCTATTTATTTATTTATATAATAATTATTTTATTGACTCTAAAGTCTAAACTAAATTATGTAATTATTATTAAACTTGTCATTATAATAATAATAACGCATACAAAGTAGATAAAAGTAATAAAGAAAAATAGTATATAAAAGTATACTGATATTTGATAAATAAAATGAACAAATATAAGAAAAGTATTACCATCAAAAAATATATGTTCATACAATACGACAAATGTTTTAGTATATACATACAATACGACAAATGTTTTAGTATATATATATATATATACATTGAAAAAATTACTGAATATAAATGAAACTTGTTTTATGTAATACTTTAACACCATGCATACTAAAATAGATAAATGGATAGATTATTCATCGTCACGTTCACAAGCAGTCGTCGTGGTTTAGCTCATCCTAATTCTCTCTCCCATTTCCTAAACTGAGCAAAGTAGAGTAGAATAGACAGAGAGAGAGAGAGAGAACATGTAGTGTACTATATAAACTCGTTTCCTGTCACTCGATAAGTCGTCCCAACTGCCTACGGGAGGAACGAAATGAAGCCTGGGGAGCCTTTAGGAAAGTACAAATGGTACAATGGCCGCAAACTCACCAGGAGGGAGGATGGTATAGGTGGAGGAAGAAGAAGAGGAAAGGTGGAACCAAACGTTGGTGAACGAACTAGAGTAGGCTGCTGATGGTGGTTGTCCAAAGTAAAAGAGAAAAGATGAGACTAGTAGTAGTAGTAGCAGTGGGGTGAGTTGGGATAGGGGATGGGATGGGATGAGATGAGTTTAAGGGATGGGGATATATATGTTGTTCTCTTTCTATCCTTCTATCGGTCTTTCAAGAGCCAGAGAGAGAATATTGTCGCCGCACATCGAACAGAAATCCCTATCCAACCAGGAACCTTGGCTTCTGGCCAGGCAGAAAGATCCGTTTGGTGGATCTTTGCCAAATCGTAGGGGTCCGGACTATCCCACCGATTGCTCGGACAACCTAGACCCCCCCTCAACTCCCAACTCCCAACCCTCAACCCCCAATTCTCTCTCTCTGTCTTTCTCTTTTAAACTTCAAACCTTCTTTTATCATTTCTTTTTCTTTTCTTTTTTTTTTTAGATCTACGCCTGTCTTCTTACTTCCTTTGTTCGTTCATTCTTTCTCCTTCACTTCACTTCACTTTCTTTCTTTCGTTTACTCGTCCGTTCATTCGTTCAGATGTTCCCCTTCTTTTTCTTTTTCTTTTCTTGTTCTTCGTCATCGTAGCTTCTGGTGGTAGATGGGTGGGTTGGTGGGTGGTATGGCTTTTCCTTCTCGATCTGTTCTGTCTTGGCCAGATGACTTCAGGGAACAAACCTTGGAACGAGGAACAGAACGCAGAATGGGAGAAAGGAAAATGAATAAAGAAGTTTATTATAGTCTCTCTCTCTTTCTCCTTCCCATGGATGAAATTTTCCGACATGGAATCGGACCCCCGTTGCACCTGAAAGAAACCGAATTACTCGACCAACCACCCACCCACCTACCCACCCCCTGGTTCTGAGAAATTCTTCGATTCTGTGTATCGCGATTACTTTCGACCAATAACTGAACGTCATTCTTACATAGGCACCATACACGAATGGGAATTAGAATGGCGGATTTTTCTATATATATATATATATATATATATATATATATCGTTAAATTGAATCTGTTTTTCTTCATTTTTATTTGTATACTATTGTTATTCTTATTATTCTGTTATTCTCCCAGGTGTATTCAAGAACTTTCTTAGAAAAGTATTGTTTGATATATCGGATCTTGATCGGTAAAGGGAAAAATGTAATCCTTTCGATAAGGAAATAGTGATTTCGTTTTTCGATAACAGAAATATATTTCCTTGCTAAAGGAAATAACGTGAATTTGTATTATAGAATACAACTATATCTGTACCTATTGGTTGTAAGGACAAATAAGGATTGTTTTATACATTTGATATAATATATATATAAAATATAAATAATATATTATATATATAATATATTTATAATAGATAAAAG
Source organism: Polistes exclamans (assembly GCA_023678865.1). Taxonomy (NCBI): domain Eukaryota; kingdom Metazoa; phylum Arthropoda; class Insecta; order Hymenoptera; family Vespidae; genus Polistes; species Polistes exclamans. Next base: position 1,068,071 of record JACGWG010000033.1, read on the forward strand.
AAAGGTTGCTTATTGAAAGATTGAAATATTTAATATCTAATAAAAACTATTATTAAATAATATTATAAATTATTTTATCTTTCTTTAATATACAACCACAAATTAAATCGTTCTTCAATCATAGATAATATCATTGATAAATTAAAAAACATGATCTATATATATATATATATATATATATATATATATATATATATATATAATATTTTCCAATTAGTTTATTAAAACAAAATGTATAACAACGATATTTGAGTATTGTATGGAACATATCAAACTTGATTGGTCTATGCTTGGCTAAATTATACTATACTCTCTCTCTCTCTCTCTCTCTCTATCCGAAGTAATAAAGTTTGTCATGAACAATAATACAAGAGCAAACGTTAAACTCACTCTCTCTCTCTCTCAACGACCAACTATTATATATACTAGCACTACATACAAACACATACTATATACAGTTTGTGTAGTAGAAGTATTGAGAGAGAACCGATCCACAAACTCTTGCAACATACGATGGAGACCAAGTTTCTGGTCTAACTAACAAACGTGAACCTGACAAACCATGTTTGTACTAGTCAATCATACGTTTTACCAACCTCGATGACTAACGTTAGAAAATTCATGAGATACTACATCGGAATACATCGAAAAATGGTGATTTACAAAGTTTCAACCCAGTTTCTATCCCTATCCAATCCTCAACCCCATGAAATTCTACTACTATTACTATTACTACTACTACTCTTTAGAACAAACGAAAGAACCTAACGTTTCAAAGTTTTCCAATGAGAAAATATATAAAACAGTAGTAAAGTTAGTAAATAGAGAGAAGGAAAATAAAAATTGGAGGGGACAAAAAAAAAGGGATAAAGGAAATGAGTAAAGGGGAATGATTCAGAAAGGAAAATAAAAAATGAAAATGATTGAATGAGAATGAGTGAGATAGAAGATATAATAGTATCTTCAAGATATATTATTCAACTATATAGGAAAGAGAAACGCGAAAAGAAGACGCAGCTCAGCTCAGCGTTTATTCGACTACGTATATATATTCCTTTTTCGTATTTTTCTTTTCTCTGCATATTATTATTATTATTATTATTATTATTATTATACTACTTCTTTCTCCCCTTCAATCTTTTCCTTTCGTTTCCTTTCCTTTCATATCTTTTTTTTTGTTTCCTTTATCGTTCCACCTTTCCTTTTTGTTTTTTTTTTCTTTTTTGTTTTCCTTGTATAATATAACTATTTCCACCGTTTTTCGATACAAGAATATCAAATTGTTTGAATTGTTTGAATAAAAGGGTCTCCCGTCCATATTCAACGAACCTTTTTCTCTTTATTCTTTGATTTAAGGGAGAATAGAAGAGAGTCAGCGTGTAATTTGAAGATCAGGATTTAACCCTGGGAGGGTGGGAGGAAGAGGGGAGGATTTATGGGGAAAAATCGAGGATGTGCTTGTTTATATTCCTTTTTGTATTTCCTATATACATCGAATTAACGAAATTTGAGATCATCTTCCTGTTTAAGTAAAGAACAAAAATAAAGGTACGCGCGTGTGTGTGTGTGTTAAAGTTAATCCAAGTTACAGAACGAACTATCCGATTTCAGTTAATTATTTGCATTTTTCTTGAGGGTTAATGTTTCTTCTTCTTTTTTTTTTTCTTTGGGAATACAGTATAAAGATGGATTATTATATAAGAGGATTTGAAAATGAAAATGTAATTCGAAATAAAGTGTGAAAGAGATGGATTCAAGATTTGAAAATGAATTAAAAAACAAACAGCCAACGTTTATTAAATTTATTTATTTGTGTCACTATTGCAAAATATTTTATGGTAATATTATATAAAAAAAAAAAAAAAAAGAGAGATACGAAATATTTTTGGAAAGTTCGAAAAACATTTTCGAGAAGGGGAAAGACAAACAAGAATAATAGAAATAATTCTCGTATAAATAAAACAAATCACTTGGGCAAAATTGTTTTAATGAAAAATCGGTTTTATCGAATTAATGGGGATGGGATGGGGTGGGATGGGGGGAGCAGGGGAATATGTACATATACATATTTATATATCAAAATGCAGACAAATATTTTTATCGAGATCAACGAGAGATCATCGTCGACGAGATTCGTAACAACAAAAACTGAGTGAATTAAAAATAATATAATAAAATAGAAAAGTGTACTCCACCCCTCCCCCTCCACACACCCCAGTTTCATCCGTCTATTTCGTCACCCCGTATTTTTTTTTCTTTTTCTCCTCGCTCTTCGTAATAAAATCATATTTATCTTAATAATTAAAACGAAGGACAGACATTCTCGATGCGCATGCGCGCGCGGTATAATACAACGAAAAGAAAAATATAGTAGAGAATTATTAAAAAGATAAAAAAAAAAAAACCAAATACCAAGGAAGTGAAAAAGAAGAAGAAGAAGAAGAAGAAAAAAAAGAACGAGATCGGAAGAAACCGTAGTTGAATTTTCATCAGAGTTGTCAGAATCGTACGTCGAGGTAAAAGTCTACCGACAACTATTACTACTACTACTACTACTACTACTATAAAATCTTCTCTCTCCTCGAGAGATGAATTTGACAAAGTTTTGTGCCCGGGTTTCCACTTTGTTTCCTCGAGAAAAGGACGACGACGGAATCGAGTGAAAGAGGAGTGGGGTGGATAGAAGAGAGCTGGGGGAAGGGTTAGGGTGCAAAAAGGCTGACTGGCTGGCTGGTTGGCTAGCTAGCTAGCTAGACGGGTTGCTTTCTCATGCACGAAGATTCGAAGAGTGTTTCCCGTTAGACAGACGAGTGGAATTTCACTCGTAAACTTTTTTAACATCTATATGGGGTATGTTTAAAATACATCTTAAAAGGTACACGTTTCTATCTATACATATATATATATGTGTTAAGTTTCTACCCTATTCCTTTCAATGTGGTATAGCATACTCTCATAAGTCAAAATGTGACAAAATGATAAAAAGAGAAAGAGAGAAATAAAAAGAAAGAGAGAGAGAGAGAGAGAGAGATAGAGAACCTATGTGCATACTCTTATAAATAAAATAAAGAAGGAAACTGATATAAAGAGAGAGAGAGGGATAACTTATGTGCATATTCTCATAAGTGAAAGAGAGATAGAAAAATAAAAAGAGAAAGAAAATGATAAAAAGAGAGAGAAAGGGAGAAATGTTAGGGAGACTTTAAAGGTTCGTTCGACTTTTAAACTTGTCGCAATGTTGGAAACTTTTCTTTATTTTTTTCTTTTTCTTTCTCACTTATATTCTCCCTCTCATTCTCTTTTTATTTCTTTCTTTCTTTTTACAGTAGAGTCGAGTAGAGAGAGAGTCTGGGAAAACGTAGCAAGCGAGTGTGACATTTTCTTCTCTTTTTCGTCGTCATCAACCCTTCCTTTCCCCCCTCCCTCCCCCCTGTTCTTTTCCTCTTCACGCCCTTTCCCGTTACCTTCGTCTACTATCTCGTTTCGTAACTTCCTTCCTTCCTACCTTCTTTTCTTCTTCTTTTTCTTCTTTTTCTTCTTTTTCTTCTTCTTTTTTTATTTTTCTCACCGCCAAGAAACATTTTCGCGATCGTGCACAGTTCATGGCTAAGTCGTTAGAGCTTCAAGGATAAGCAAAGGGTTTTAAGGAAAAGGTAGAGAATATCTTGCTTGCGTTATTGATGTTTCACAACAGCAGCACGTAATAATATGCAAAAGAGAGTTAGAGAGAGAGAGAGAGGAAGGTTCTTAGGGTATGACACATCATTTATTGAAGATTAACACACGTTTACTGTCATGGGATTTTATATAAGTTTTATCATAAGATTTATATGAAATTATATTGTATTGTATATTTTCATTAAGTAAATATATAATCAAATGTGTAAATCTATTTGATTTTTAATATGCACATATAATTGTAGAAAATATTATTGTTATTTATTTAGTATTTCTCTCGTCCAAAAATTACAATTTTTAATGATAAAATTTAACAGGGAACTTGGACATGAAAGAAGTAGAAC
>JACGWG010000033.1:1072492-1138040 GCA_023678865.1 Polistes exclamans
GTTCTACTTCTTTCATGTCCAAGTTCCCTGTTAAATTTTATCATTAATTATTGTTATTGTTATTATATTTGAAAATAATAATCTGATAGAAAAAATCTTATAATTATTAAATAATAATAAATGATTTTGATGGGTTTTGTTTTTTTTTTGTATGTGTTCAGAATCAACGAGCGAAGTAACCGAAGGATTATATGCTGGTAATCGTACACGATTGGTATATGGTGTATTTACAACTCCTGTAAATTCCATTGGTGGGTCAGCGATATGCGCATTTTCCATGAGCAGTGTTCTCGAAGTCTTCCAGGGTGCATTTAAGGAACAAGAAACGATAAACAGCAACTGGCTAAGAGTACCAACAGAAAGGGTGCCTAAACCAAGACCTGGTACTTGCGTTAACGATTCTAGAACACTCAAAGATACAATTGTGAATTTTGTTAAGGCTCATCCACTAATGGATGATGCTGTTCAATCCTATTTCGCAATGCCTGTGATAACCAAAGTCAGTTTCAAGTAAGTCCTTCCTATTATTATTATTATTATTATAACAATTTCTATAACTCAGGATAATTTTAGTAAAAGGGCTATATTAACGGATTATATAACACCCTATGATAATATGAAGATATTAATATTCTTGATATTTATATACTTGAACGTTTGTAATTCATTTAACTTATTAAGTAATTAAGGTTAATTTTTTTGTTTTTCAAATGTGTCCTGTTCGTTCAATAGTTTTCGTCTCGACGTAGACTTAATTATTTATTTACAGTAAAATATGATTTATTAATCATAACGTTTTAACAGTAATAACAGGATATATTTTGGAATTTTATCTTTTAGATAAAACAAATTTCATTATTTTGTTCTATAATATCTTTATTTAATTAATTAAAAAAAATAGATTCGATATATAACTATTAATCGCGTTTTATAGAAATAATAAAAAACAAAAATCAAATGTGATAAGAAAAATTTGATTTAATATAAAATATGATAATTAATAGTTAAAATATAATAGAATATTATTTTTTTCACAATCGTTGTATTTTATTTTTCGTGTTGAAAGAAATAATCATTGATCGTGTATCAATTAGTTACAGATTTACAAAAGTTGCTGTTGATTCACAAGTAAAAGCATTAGATGGCAAGGCCTATGATATACTTTACGTTGGAACAGGTAATTGTCATCATCAGTATCTTTAAAATAATAACATTTCTCGTAACTGGAAAGCACGAAAGATCGTATTTCGCTTTTCTCGAAAATTATATATGGAAATATTCGGATATATTCCACAGACGACGGTCGCGTGCTGAAGGCATTGAACACCCGTTCCCCGGATTCTGTTACCGACGTTAATCAGGTCATTGTTAGCGACGTCCAAGTGCTGAAATACGGTAAGCTTAGAAGAAAACCACCCACCCACCTATCAAGTCCCTATTATTTATTTTACTATTCGTTTTCTATCCACTAAAATATATATACACGCAAGTTAAAAGATATTACTTTTCATTTTGATTATTATATATCACGTTTGCTATTAATTATATACATACATTTTATATTAATTAAGAAAAAAATCATATTAATCACATATATATATATATTTTAATTATAAAATATAAAATATTTAAATAATATAAATATAAATATAATATAATATAATATAAATATAAATTATAAAAAATATTTATTATAATACAAATATATATATATATTTTTGTATTATTTTAATTAATAATTATCTCGATGTGATATTTTATTTCTTTCAAAAGAAATAAAATTAATTTAATATATGATTTTTATAAGTTTCTATATTAGAGATGGTTTAAAGTTTTTTTTCACATTCAATAAGAAATAATTATATTTAATAAAAGAACAAACTCGTATGTGTTTGCTTTTAGTATAAAGTATAAAAAAAAAAATAAAAAGACAAAGAATATTGGTAAAAGCAAAAAAGTGGGAGACATTTTTCCTTCTTTAATTTAACAAGTTTAAGTAATTATCTCTTATTTTCTCTAATGGTAACGGTCCAAAGTAATTCTTTTAGTTTATTTCCTCTAATGATAGAAATTAAAACAGTTCTCTCTTTTAGTTTATTTCTTCTAATGGATACACCAACTGGAAGGTAGTTCTTTCAGTTATTAGTTTCACCGTTGGTGATACACTTGTAAAAGAAATTATCTGTTATTACCCGTTCTTCCGGTATATGGGTTCAATAAGTTTTAAAACAACAAATTCACCTAAAATACCATTAACAGTTTACTATTCTGTAATATTTGAAAATGTTATTATTGGGGAGAAAACTTTTGAAATCCTAATGAAATCTAAATTTTATTTACATTCTCGGAAAGATTAAAATGATTTATTCTCAATAATATATCTATACATACATGCAAAATTATTATCCTTAGATGTGAGTATCTCAAAACGAAAAAACAAAAATTAATAAAATTCATTTACATACAATTGATTAACAATCTCAACGAGGTATAATTAAAAAAAACAAACAATATAGGAAGAAATAACTTAAAATCTCATATAAAACGTATAAATTAAAACGTAGAACACAACAACCCCATAGCTATGTGAAATTAATGATCTTCCCTTATATCAAGTAGAATGAAATCGTTCGAAATGAATGTATATATATATATATATATATGGGTGATTCTCATATAACTGTGATTTTTACAACTTAAAATTTATTAAAATTAAAAATGCTTTAAAACTTGTGTTCTGGTTGCTATTGGGCTTTTACTATGCTCCAAATTAAGCCTGTAACGTAGTTCTACTACAACTTTAATAGACAAGAAACTAGAACAACAATTAGAAATTTCACCTCCACGGTATTGACATCAAAACTAAATATTAAAAGTACTTGCCTAAATCTCTAAACTCTTAAAATAATAAAAAGAATGATAAATTATAGGACTTTGATAATCATACAGAGACAATTTTGGTATTTTTTCTCTTGATTTTAACAATATTTAAAATTTATTAACAATAGAATTAAAATAAAAATTTTTAAAATTTTTCAACAGTAGAATTAAAATAACAATTTTTAAATTATTCTTAGAATAAAACCAAGTTTAACATTAGTTAAATAATTAAATTGATTTAAGTTTTTAACAAATTTAAATATAAAAAACAATAAATATAATACAATTTTTATATATAGTTAAACATTAATCTATAACATAGTTTCTAATGAAAAAATTTAGTGACTCATTTCTTATTTCTTAAGCTTCGTCGAAGAGTTACATTTGGAACAACTTTGGGTTTTTTAATTTTATCAGCGACTACAGAGTCTTTCTGAGATCTTTTTAAAGTTTTCTTTGCTTTTGGAGAAGCTAATTTTAATTGATTATCATTGTAGTTTATTTGTCCCATCGAAAAATGTTCACACATTGTGCCAGGTTGACAGTCGAGACAACTTAATGAGTTGAATAATATTAGGCCAGAGTTTAGTATTGAGCCATTTTTTATAATACTAGAACAATTGGAAATGATAATAAATTGAAACATCAAGGAAATATTCATTTGAATATCATTCGTTATTTTCACCATGGTACTGACATCCACGGTATTGACATTTGAATGAATAATTAACCTTACTTAATTCCTTATAAGTAATTAAAATAATTAATCAAATAATTTCGATTTTATACGTAAAATTAAATAATTATTTAGTATAATTGACATAAAAATTGTATTAACACACGTGAACTTCAGTACCATGGTATTGACCAGTAATTTTATGACATACCTTTTTAAAAACAAAACAAATTATTTCTGTCATAACATAGAGTCTAAAAATAAAAATACAGCTGTCATTTGTATACAAATAGTCCTTCTTCAAAATGCCACTAGAGCGAGCAAACAAAACTGAATAAAAGATGGCGCTTAGGCGGCAAATACTTTGAATTTGAATATTGAATAAAATTCCAGGACACAAGTCAATGACTATTATTTCCTTTTACCGATCAATATTGGGGTACAATTGCAGCATAATTTAATCGAATATACGATAGATTTTAGTTACAAAAGCTAAACTTTAGATTATAAGACGACTCTTTATAGAAATTTATTCATTTAGTTTGAAAAACAAAAATCAGACATGCCACGGTAATGACATTTCGAGTATATTTCTGTAAGTTATTCATGATCCATGAATAATTATGCTTTAATTTACAATGTCGACGGTAAAATACCATCAAATTTATCATATTTAAAATTTTCTGATCAAAAAAATCGTGTTGAATAATAATTAAAGTACTAGACACAAAAAATCACAGTTATATGAGAATCACCCATATATATATATATATATGTGTCTATTAACGTTTCTAGGACAAGCAGTGAAGGATCTATTAGTGGTGCACTTAGCAGGTGAAGCTAGCAAATTGGTAGTGTTTGCGGATTCGGAGATACGCGCTGTACCACTTCATCATTGCGATTCACCATTGGCTGGTAGTTGTGCAGCATGCGTAGCACTTCAAGATCCCCATTGCGCATGGGATGCTACGACAAATCTTTGCGTTGCTGTACCAACTAAACTTCATGATAGCGATGCCGAAAAGACCCTATTTCAAGATATCCTTATGGGAAAACACAAAGGCTGTGGTTACGAGCAAGGTAGGTTGGTTTATAGTATTTCTCTGATGTTATATTACAAGTGAAAACCCACCACCACCACCACCACTACTACTACTATTATTACTACTATTACTAGAACCCCCACCCCCCCACCCAATTTCTTCTTTAAGCTTTCACGAATGAATTCCTCGAAAATGGAAGGAAAAACCTGTTTTCCCACGCACTCTTTTTCTTTTTTTTTGTACCCTCTCAAAAGTAATGACTCCTCTCTTTTCTTTTTATCTTTTATCTTCTTTTCCTTCTATGGGTTTTTTTTTCATCTCTCTCTCTCTCTTTCTCGCTCTCAATATTTCTCTCTCTTGAAATACTTGATTTAACGCATCCTTGACTTCGAAGTAGAAACGACGAGACTTTCGAAAAATTTTCAAGTAGGACTCGACGTACAGTCGTTCGCAGAAATATTCGATACGAGATATTTTTATTTCCTAAAATTATTGGTCCGTTATTGTAATTTATACGATTAATTTTATTCTCTATTATAGATTATATATAAAATTGTTATTGAATATAATATGAAAGAAGTATTGCAATGATATATATTATTATTAAAAATAAATATTCTTAAAATATTTCATACTTTTCAAAACTAATCTATAAAACATACAATTCTCTCTTTAACAATAAAAATAAATATTTAACCAAAGGATTGATCTTTCCTTCAATAAAGAATAAAAATAAAAATCAAAAAAGAAAGGAAGGTAAAAGGAAACTTATCGGTTTCTCGAATACAACGGATAGTTTCATTTAAATAAACGGTGTCTGTATAAAAATACACATACGTACAAAAAAAAAAAAAAATAAAAATAAAATATATAGATATATATAACTAAATGCAATACCGTATCTAAACATAATAAAATATAAAAGAGCATCTCGTCTGTCGGTATCAAAGATTCAAAGCCATTTGAAAAGCGCAAGGATCAGCTGAATCGATCGAAATGTTGCGCGTTCATCCGTAATCGTTCTACTATAATACATATATACACTAACATACGTACATAGATACATAGATAGATAGATAGATCTATACTATACCCGTTAACACCAGGAATACTACTGTGTGTCTGTAACAGACAGTCAACTTTAGCGATATATCCCAACGGGGGATTCAACGAGGTATCTCGCGAACTTTCTTCTCGTCGTTCCACACAACCACCACCATCACATAGATTTAACTACCTTGCTTTTGCGAACCTTTAGCTTTCATCTTTCATACCCCAGGAAGCTTCAACTTCATCCTACTTTCACCTTTTTTTCTTTCTCTTTCTCTTTATTCTCTTACTTCAGTATCCTTTTACCACAAAAATAAAAATAAAAAAAAAAGAAAGAAAGAAAATCTACGTTAAACGTAAATCGTATTCAACGTTTTATAGTATATTTTCTTGGCATTATTATTATTATCATTTCAATATTATTTTCTATCTTTTTTCAAATTGTATAATACGTTTCAAAAATAAGATATAAACGCGACACCTGTTATATGTTCATTTCTTATATGATGATATGTGCTTTTTTAACAAGTAGTAATATTACCCTAACGATAAGGATTTATTGCTACTTCCTTTGTCCTAATTTTCTTGTTGTTATTATATATATATTTTATGCTATTTCGCGAGATCCTTTTACGAGTCCTTATTCCTTGTTATTCTATTCTTTATCTTTCTCCTTTGTTTTATCTATCTTTCTCTATTCCTCTTTCTCTATCTTTTATATTCTTTTTTTCTTTCATATCATTTGTATCGCACGCTAAATCTTTGTACTAACTTTTTTCTTTTTTTTTCAACAACACAACGTTACTATCATTTGCTATGTTTCATTTTTGTCTCTTCGTCCTTATTCATTCCATTCGTGTTATATATTTTGTGGTGTTTAAAGTTATAACATTTATCATTTGTGATACGAATGGGGGAAATTATTTTTTACACGGTATATATAATATGTGAAAAGAAAAAATGAAATAGAAATACGTTTTAAAATTATAACGATTGATATCGTATGTAATATATAAATGGATTTTGATTCGATTAATTGTACGAAATAATTCAATGAAGTATTGTGAGAAATGATTTTAAGGAAAATAATATTTTTAAAAAATGTATCGTGTAAAAAAGACAATTCTTCTTCCTTGTGTGTGTGTATATATATATATATATAATAATATTAACCAAGTTAAAGAAAAATTATTTATATAATAAAATTAATATTGTCAAATTGATTTGTTATTTAACACAATGATCTCATTATATATCATAATATATTTTTCATATATATTATATAAACACATACATATATATATATATATTTATACATACGTAAAAATGCATAAAATAATTGAACGTATGTGTAAAAATATGGGCTAGTTTGTTCGTTCGTTCGTTTATTTGTTTATTTGTTTATTTGTTATACATTTTCTATATGTAATTAGTATATTACCTGTTATCATTGATCATCATTGTCATCGTGAAACTTGGTGAACGTTGCTTCAGAAATGGCGAAACCCATGCAACCAGCCGTACCGCCCGAAATTGGGCGCGGAGAACAACCCGACGAACGAGACAATGAAATTGTCATCGAGCTGGATCGAGAAAATCAGTACGGTCGTACACAACCAAGAGCTAACGAACCTCAAGGTAATCATTAAAGTCGCCACATTATTCACCAATGTGTCATTATATTATTCCATTTCCATTTATATTAGAAATGATTACTTTGAAATGATTTTCTTCAAAACCAACCCCTTCTCTCTCTTCCTACTCATTTCAAATAAAACTTTAAAACTTTATTTTACTTTATCCCAATATTCCTACTTCCCCTTTAATCCCTTGCCACGTATTCTTTTAAAGTTATTATTATTATTATTATATTCGATTTTTCGTATAAGATAATGATCACATGGGGGAAAATCTAATGAAAATTATTTTCCCACGAGTAATATTATGGATTTTTTTTTCTTCTTGGCTGATTCTTTTTGATTTTTTTTCTTTTTAATCTAACAATAAAAGAAAGATAGATGGACATAATAATTTGGAAAGATTATGAAAAAAAAATCAAAATCAATGTTTCAAATTACATTTATGTTTTAACGTTTTATTAATTATCAAGATCAAAAGCAGTTAAAGTTTAACAACCCTTTACCTTTTTATTCCACATTCGTTGTTCATTTATTTATGTTGTTTCGCATATAGAATCTTGTATTTTCATAATATCATAACGTACACGTATATATACAAGATTGCATACATTTAATACCATACTTAACATGTTTGTCGTAACTCGAGCATACCGTGAGAGACACACAGAGTGCGTAATCAACAAGCCTAATCCCAAGCGTGTCCTTTCTAACGCACAAGCCCGTTCTAACTTTTGCTTCGAAGGATCGTATCCCGCGGGCATCGTTGCACGTTCTATATATATACCATAGAACACCACTACCACCACCACCACCATTGACTTCCATCCTTTCGTTCTTTGTTTTTCCTATCTACCCTCTTCTTCTAATCCACGATATCGATTCGCGTTATCCTCGCTTCGATGTTTTCTCCTTATTTCCAACGTATACGTGATATCTTATTTGAAGTCTCGTCTCTCTTTATATATATATATATAAAAATATATATTATATAATATATATAGAAGTAAAATAATTCCTTATACCAAATTACGACACGTACCATAGACTTTTCGAGCAACCCAATAGTAATAATAATAAAAAAAAAATGAGAAGAAGAAGAAGAGGAAGAAAGAAAAGAAAAAATATATATATATATTATATATTTATATAAAATATATATTGCGTTATATAGTAATTATATGAGGGTGAATTAAAAAGTTCGTGTGTTTTTGTTTATAATTAATATCCTCACTCGTATAGAATAAAGAAAATTTTATTGACATCCAAATATATTTTTGCCCCACTATATATCCGAAAAAACATAATGAACTTGAATATATATATATAAGTGAGTAATAATTATATATAATTATATAATATTATTATATATAAGTATAAAAATATATATAAGTATATATAATTATATATAAGTAATTATATATAAATATATAATTTTATTGATATCCAAAAATATTGTTACACTATCTTATATCCGAAATAACACAATAAACTCACCCAAACCTTCTGATTCAAATAAAATAATCAATAACGTTATAATATAATCGATTTGTTATATAATTTCAGGAGTAATCGTGACACCTGTGGTATACTCGGCGCAAACATTAACCGGTGCCTTAATAGGAACCTGTTTATTCTCATTGGTCGCTGGCTTTGCATCCGGTTTTTGGTTTTCCCAAAGATTACGTGGTGCACCATACCCGGAACCATCTGAACAACGTCAACAATTAAATCGATTAACGGAAAGTTCCGAATCACCGGGATTCAACAATAAATCAATTAATCTTGTATTAAACGTACCACCTAAGAACCCGAACGGTAAAAATGCAAATTCATCGGCAGAGAACAAACCAGTGCAGAAAGTTAAGAAGACGTACATATGATATAGAAGACGACAAAGGGCCGTTTGAGGCTTATCCTCACAGGATCCCACGGATTTCGGTACTTCCTCATCGTCCTTCGATCTTGCCGAGTCAGACGATAGAAACGACGACGAGGAGGAGGAAGAGGACGAGGAAGAGGAGGACGATGACGATGACAATGACGATGATCATCATCATCATCATCATAATCATCATCATCAACATCAAGATGATGCCTACGATTACGAAGGTGTTGAATGCAACGAATATAACAATGGAAGGAATAAAAAACAACAGCAACAGCAGAAGAAGAAGAAGAAAAAGAAACATAGGAAAAACTTGAGAGAAGATTTAGGAAATCGTTGCATTCCAATTCAACAACAACAACAACAACAACAACAACGATCATCCATTTCGTCAGGCATCGTAGAGTCCTATGAAAACAAAACCGAACCGTGGGTTCCTCTGGAGTACCTCCTATCTTCTTCGAAAGAAACAACAGACATTTATGATACGCGATATCATCCTTACCAACAATCACAAAATCGTTTTGTTCCTCGTCAACATGAATCACGTACTGGTGGAGGAAGTGGGTTAGGTGGTGGAGGAGGTGGAGGTGGACCGATACGAGGAACAACAGGAAGTGATGTTGGTGGTGTTGGTGTTGTTGGTGTTGATGGTGAAAATCAAGAATTGAATTACATCGAAACGGTTATTAGCAGTACTCCAAATCCTTCGAATTGTCCTAGAAAACGTAGCGACAGTAACAGCAGTAGCAACAGTAGTAGCAGCAGTGCTATGACAACCATAAGTACCAACTCGAACGATCTACTTCGTAAACTTCGTCGTAGTTCAATTACTACGAATTCAGCCTCGTTCGTATTTGATTTAGCTCAAGCAGGTGATGATATATCATCGTCATCAAATCCACGCGATCATTACATGATACCAACGAGAAATCCCCGTGAATTAAACGAAAGAATCTTATCGTTATTCAATCCACAATTTTTACCTAATTTCAATGACATGGTCAGATACATGGCAGCATCGCAACATGAACCACCTGGTCATCATTCACGTAATACTAATTCTAGATCAATCAATGCAGCCGAGACACGTTTATTCAGGAATACAAATAATCGTCGAAGAAAACGAAATAGCATCAATGAATCCATGCTTTTTCGTCAGGGATTGGTTTACCAAGTACCACGTGGCGAATAAATAATAATCTATCTATAAAACGCGTTTTACTTTTCAATCAATTAAATATACATTATTGTACATCTATATGTGTACGTGGTGTATATATATATATATATAAAAGTACATATAATTCACATCGACAAACAAATCTCTTACATCGCAAAAATTGTTTATTAAAATAACAATATTACGTATTATTATCGTACGAGATACGTAATCTTCAAACGTTACCTGATTACGGTGGGATTTCATTTTGGATTTGCTTTTTTTTTCCAATTTTTTTTCGAATTTGAAATATGAAAAATGAAGAGAATAACTTAATAAAAGAAGATGATGACGATGATGATGATGATAATGAAAAAGAAGAAAATGAAATACTATTACGTCTCCTTCCATGAAGAAGAAGCTGAAATAATTTCAGTGAAGATGCTGAAGAAAAATAAGAAGAAGAAGAAGAAGAAGCAGAAGCAGAAGAAGAAGAAGAAAAATGTGAAAACGATCTTCCATCGTAGGACTCAACAACGTGGGAATAACGAACTATTTTTTTAAACTAATTACTCTCGACGGTTCTTTCTCCCTCTCCCTCTTACCCCCCATAACTCTCTCTCTCTCTCTCTCTCTTTCTCTCTAATGATCCTTCTTCTCTCTTACCTAATCTTTTCGTTGATTCGATTCGTTCAATTCATCAGAACGTCATTTAAAAATTGACGTAAAACCCCCGTATTAAAAACGAGATACGTTTTCCATTCACGTCGAGAGAGTCCCATTTAAAAATTCCATTTCTTTTTTTGTTTTTTCTTTAACTCGACAAAAGGGGAAAGAATAAAAGGAAAAGGCTAACGGAATTATTGAAGTGACTAATTAATTGACAACGCGTTGGAAAGAATTAAACCACAACTCTTTTTTTTCATTTTTGGGACGAAGTACGAGCTAAACGTAATAATAATAATAATATTAATAATAATAATAATAATAATTATACGTTTATGGGGGGGGTGGTAGTAGAGTATGATGGTTTCTCTCAGTGTGTATTATTGTAACAATGTGATACGGATCTGAATAGAATACTATCGTGTGTTCGTAGAAGTGGCCTGTTTGTGTCTTTTTTGTATAGGTGCTTAGATAAGTATACAAAAAAGGAAAAAAAATAAAAAGATAAAGAAAGAGAGAGAGAGAGAGAGAGAAAGGAAGATGAATAAGGAACAAACATAAGAAAAAAATGATAATTAAAATTGTTATGCGTAGTTGAGAGACATTACTAATGAGCATTCGCGCGAGACGAGGCGTGCCTTCCGTTGTATTAAATTGTTGGCAAATTTTTCGTGTTTAGATCGATAGTAAATGAGAGAAAGAAACGAAAAAGATAAAGAGAGAGAGAGAAAGAGAAAGAGAAAGAGAGAAAAATAATATGATTCAAATTCAGATAATATGAAACGAATAGAAGAGAATTAATGACTAAAGAAATATTTCATCGAGTGAATACATATATGTATATATATATATATATACACACATGCAGTCACATATATATATATATATAAATATTCGGGCAAGTGCCTCATTTAAAAAATAAAAAGAGAGTAACTGTTTCGTTTGAAATATATTACTTAAAAAAACGGATGAGATATTAAGGATGAGATAAGATAGAAAAAGAGAGAGAGAGAGAGAGAAAGATAGAAATATAAGAAATAAAAAGAAACGAAAAAGAGAGAAAGAAACTTAACACAATTAGTGAGACTAATTTTGGTAATGTTGTGCACTTATTAATGTGCTGTGAATATCGGATTAAGTGTTTGTCGGGTTTTTATTGAAGAAAAAGATAATGGAAGGAGATAAAAGAGATGAAAGAAATAATAGATGAGATTTAAAGAATAGAGAAAATGATCATGGCACCCAGGCACGCACGTTTATATATACGATTTCCTTTTATTCGTCACCTGATCTTTCTTATTTCTTTTCTTTTTTTTTGTTTTTGTTCTTTATTCAATCATTTCGATTTTTCTACGTAGGTTTTATCAATGCATATGATTTGAATAAACATTTGTTAATCAATATTATATAATAATATGTGAGTTTGTCACTCACATCATCATCAAACCATTTCTACACAATAATCTAATATTTGAATTATTTTATTGATATAATAATGCAATTTTGAAAGAGAATTTAATCGTATATAATTAATCTTAATTGTTTTTTTTTTATTTTTTAAATAAACTAATAATTTTATATAGATCTGTGTGTTTTAGTGGCAATTATATTTTTTAAGAATTGTATCATAGTTAATTTTAATTTTATATATATCATCACAGCAATGATATATATATATAGAGAATTTATTTTTATATTTTAATATTTAAATTTGTCTAAAAATAATTTGTTTATATATTTTTTAAAAAAAGGGGGATGATAGGGAACAAAAGATTGATTTTAAAATATAATTTTCATATTTAAATATAATAAATTTCTTCTGCAATATGATTAAATTTAACAAGAAACACAACAAACCGAATGAAATGATATTTTTCATAGATTTTAATTGTATTAAAATATAATATTATAAATGATAAGAAACTTTATAAAAATATAACTTTGATAAATGGTTCTATCTACTTTATATATTTTGTGGAGTTAATCAATCTGGTGACAAATGAGAAGAATGACATTAATTTGCATAAGAAGTTATCCATTTTTTTTTTGTTCTTTTTTTTTTGAGAAAGGATTCGTACAGAAAAAAAAAAAAACTCGTGGCGAGTTATGAAAATGAATCTTTTATATAAACGTGCCCGCAGATAATACGATATGATGCCTTTGGCATAATGGCACACAAAAAAATAAATCGGTATTTTTAATCGAATATTAATAATAGATAATCGTTATAAATTGCGTGTAATATTTGCGTTACGTTTTAATCGCGAAAGATTATATGGGAACGGAGTGAGTGCCTGAGATAATAAAATGGAAGATTTAACAAAAACATTTAAATTAAATCAACGAGAAATGGTGAGAGAAGAAGAAGAAGAACAAAAAAAGAAAGAAAGAAAGAAAGAAAGAAAGAAAGGAAGTCGAATGAATTAGAAATACGAAATCATTGATAAAAAATGAAACACCCAACGAGAGATCCCTTTTTAATTTAAGTTTTATCAAAAGATATTATATATATATATATATATGTATATGGTATTAGGAATACGTGTTGAATATAATTTAAATGAGAATTGTCAAAAGAAAAAAGTAATTATTAATTAGGAGAGAAATATTAAAAAGAAATCCAATAATTTAAGTTTCAATTTAATCATACGAGAAAGATCATTTTTATTTTATAAATATTAAACTGAATATATTAGAACATAAAATCAATTGTCAATTGAATAATTTCATTATAAAAATCAATGATTTCACATTCACATTATTTCACGTTTTCTCTCTCTAAATTAAAACTATTTATTGATAACAGAAAAGAAAAAAAACTTAAAAAGAAACGTCGACTTTACGATATCGGATAAATGATGGAAAGAGAAACGTCGTGATCAAGATTCGTTTATCTTTTTCTCCAAGAACGAGAGAGTTTTTTAAAACGAGGGAATAAAAAAAGCTTTCGTATGTGTGTATGTGTGTGTGTGTGTATGTGTATATTTTTTTTTCCTCTTCTTTTTCGTTTTTTTTATTTTCGAACGGGTAAAAAAGAGAGAGAAAGAGAAAGAAAGAGAGAAAGAGAGAGAAGGAATAGAAAAAGAATGGCGTCTCCTCTATTCTGATTTATTTTCCGTGACACGATCGAACGAGCTCTTTAACTCTTTCCCTTTACCTCTTCCATCTTCTGAGATTGTCTTTGTGTATGTGTGTAAACCATAAATATATATATATATATATGTGTGTATCATCTATATATTATGATGCACGTGTATTATGTATATAACTTGTATCTATGTGTGCGAGTTTTTCTACTCGTTTACGTAGTAGATATATTTCGTTTTATACATATACACAACACATATACACATATATATGAACAAAATTCAGCGTTTCTTTCCATTGACTCCTACGACGAACGGGGATGAGAAAGAGGAGGAGGAGGAGGAGGAAGAAGAGGGGGAGGAGGTGGAGGAGGAGGTTGTGTAATATATTAAACTTTTAAAGCCACCGATTAACCAACACTGCCGCGTCAATTCTAACGTGCTTTCTAACGAAAACGCGATTTTCACGATAAAACAAGAAGATCACACGATAGAGAGAAAAAAAAAAAAAATAACAAGAAAAACTTAATCGCCATTATATTGTACACACACATCATCTCAATTTTATTATTAAAATTATTGTCATATTGGAGAAAGATTTTTTAAAGGAGATATATATTATAAAATACAGGATACGGGGGGTGGTTGGAAAAGAAAAGAAAAGAGTTAATAAATAAATAAATAAAAAAGTATGGAAGAAAGAACACAAAAATAAGATTTAATCGTGAAAAAAGTGTGCTCGAGTGTGACGTGGAAGTGAATTAAACGAAGGTGAGATACATGGGGCACGGGGTTGGGGTTAAAGATTTGTTCTCGAACGATCGATGAACAAATAAAAACTATACGAACAACAAAATATGAGAGAGAGAGAGAGAGAGAGAGAGAGAGAGAGTGCTTTAAAAAAACTGTGTGTGCCGGATGAAAAAAAAAAAGGTGACGATAATTATACTGTATTAAAAAATAAAAATAATAATAAAATAGAAAGGATTCAAAATGAGAAGAACGAATACGAGTGAGTGTGTGTGTGTGTATGTATGTATGAGAGAGAGAGAGAGAGAGAGAAAGCTACATAAGCAATGTAAATACGTAGAAATTGTGTTTGATTTTATTTAGTAAGATTTTGTACTTTTAATTTCTTCCTTTTTAATTTCTATGTTTTATTTTATTTTTAAGTTTTGCGTTTTTTTTTTTTTTTATCGACAATTTCCATTAATTATGAGCTAAACTCTCTTATTACTCGTCGTGCGTAAAAATTATGAAGAAAAACAAAAAAAGAAAAAAAAAAAAACCGAGACTACGCGGCGCTATTTAAACTTTATTATTATATCCACATTCTTCATTATCGCGTATAAATAATAATAATAATAATAATAATAATAATAATAATAAAGAAATAATAAAATAAGAAAGAAATGTTTAAACACACGTACTACATGCATTTTACCTTTAAATGAAAAGAAAAGAAGAATAAAAAATAGAGAGAGAGAGAAAGAGGGAGAAAGAAAAACGAAAACAAAAAAAATAATCATACAATTTACACG
Organism: Polistes exclamans; assembly: GCA_023678865.1. Classification (NCBI taxonomy): domain Eukaryota; kingdom Metazoa; phylum Arthropoda; class Insecta; order Hymenoptera; family Vespidae; genus Polistes; species Polistes exclamans. Next base: position 1,088,122 of record JACGWG010000033.1, read on the forward strand.
ATACACATATATAAAAATGATATACATATATATATGTATACACACATTTTACATACATACATATTATACATTTTTTAATTCGCATTAATATAGATATATACATTCATTCATAAATACATACATGCAAATCATGCATACATGCATACATACATATATATACATACATAAAATGCGTTCACACATTTGCGAATATTTACGATAGGTGCATACGAGGTATAAGAAAGAAAAGGTGAACACGAGGCAGCTAATTTACATTGTAAAACGTTCAGACTTTTGGCTGAAAAATCTGGGGAAAAAATATAAACCCCTCCTCCCCCCCCCCATACTACCACGTGTATTTTCCTTTTTCTTTTTCTCATTCTTATTCTTTATCTTTTTTCTTTTGTCTCTTTGTTTTTATTTTGTATTAGTATTATTAATATTATTATTAATATTATTATTATCAATGCAATATTTGCCATATCCTCGTATCGATTTATTTTACACGATAAGGATTGGCAAATGATCTCGATAATACGATTTTGTGTTTTATATTTTAAATAATTCAAGAAAAGAGATAAAGAAAAAGGAATAAGAAATTAAAAAAAAAATAAAAAACACATACACAATGTGGAGACATCCAACTTAGGTACCTTGCATCAAAATGAGATATAAATATATATATATATATAATGATAATTTTAATAATAATAATAATAATTATGAATAATTATATAATTGATAATGATAATAGTAATATTAATTGAAAAATTTAATTATTATATTATAATAATAATAATAATAATAATAATAATAAATAACGCGAATGGAATGATAATATTTGAACAAATTGTTATACGCTAATAATTTCTAAATTAGTCGACAAAAAATAAAGAAAATTACCTATAAATGTATACAAAAAAAAAAACAAAACGATTTATTAGGAATGATATATTTAAAATATACGAACGATGTAAATAGTATAATTAAAAGAGAAGAATAAAAAAAGGGGGAAAAAAATCAGAGATCCATTTAAAGCTGACTTTATTGCACCCCGAATTCGAATAGGATGGAAGGGGGGTAGAAACAGGGGATAGGAAAAATAATACGAAAAGAAAAGAAAAAGGAAATGCACGGATGATCTATTGTTCGTTCCATCTCGTCATTGGTTGAATCCTAAATACAGTCGCGTGTTTTTTTAAAAAATGCAATTTTCTAAAGGTGAATAATAATATAAAATAATAGAAATTGGTAACTGGGTGGTACAACTATCGTAAATTCAATTTTGAATAGAAACAATTTTGTTATCAGATAAAAAACGAAAAGAGAAAGAGAGAGAGAGAGAGGGTAAAACCATGAAAAAGTTAAATGAAAAAAATGCTAGGTTGTTTTTTGGATTGTAACGTTGAAAAAAGAAAAAAAAAGAAAATTGTGATCTCGTTTTAATTAACTGACGTTTTAAAAAGAAAGAGTAGAAAATAAATTTGAAAAAATAAAAAGACAACAACAAAAAATACATTCCATTTATAAAAATGTCAGGACTGCGTCGACCGCGTTGTTGTTGTTGTTCGAAACAATTTATTTTTATTCTTTTTCTTATCCAAAAAAAAAAGTTCAAAAAATAAGGAACCGTAAAATAGAATAAAATCTATTAGAACGAAATTATTATACAAGTAAAACGAGTGCATCGTGTCCCAAATTATACAAAAATAATAATTAATTGACTAACAACAAGATTATTCTTACGAATTTCTGATTTTCTTTAAAAAGAAAGAAAGGAAAGAAAAATGCATACATAAGATACAAATTACAAAATAATAAAGATAAATCAAGAGTCGCGTGATTACATTTGTTAGATTTGCAATATCAGATATTGCATAACGATCGATCCGTGTACACGATTGTAATCTCATTTCGATCAGGAGGAAGACATGTTGTATCACGTCAGTATCAACAGAACCCCCTCAACACACAAACGCGTGTTAGACACCCACACCCACACAAATGAATATATATATACATATACATAGGATTATATATTCATATATATATATATATATATACACACGTGCATAGAAATATGTGGATCTATATCAATGCAATGGTGGAACGCGATAGAGAAGGAAGGAAAAGGGGGATGGAAGTGATGGGTTGAGGGGTGGGGATGGGGGTGGCAGTCCAGGCGTACATATTTGCCGTGCCAACGCAATGTGTTTTACGTGTACATAGGATGATAGTCCTAATTAATAACTAGATAGCTATTAGAAAGTCAAATCGCGTTAAATTGGCCGAAAATAGGATCGAGTTGAAATATAGATTAGGTGGTGGGTGGTTGGGTGGTTGGTTGGTTGTTTGGTTGGTTGGTTGGTTAGTTTCAAGGGGGAAAGTTAATAATGGGAATGATTTGAATGCAACAAACACGCATAGTTTATACTAACTTATCTCTTGATAAGAAAATCACACAGACACATACATATATATATATACATTTACATATATAATGAATATTTGATACACGGATATAACGTAACAAGGAAAAGGGGGTGGTATGGAAAGAAAAAGAAAAGAAAAAGAAATTAATTGAAAATAACAAATGACAAACTAGATTCGCGCCTTTTTTCGTTGGCGGCTGATATATATACATATATAAATAATTCACACATATGAATATATATATATATATATATATATAAACAAGTTTTTTGTAGATAATTATTCTTCTTACATCATCTTCCGATAGATAATCTAAACGCATTCTCCAGAACGATTGTACGTATGTATCTTGCGTGAACATTAATTATTATTATTATCATTATCATTATTGTATTATTAATATTATTATTATTATTAATATTATTATTACTATATATATATATATCGTGTAAAGATTGACTAAAACGAAATATAATACATACATGCATAAATATATATGTGAATATTTCGAATCGAAGTTTGTTCGCAACAAAAAACTTCGCACAGGTAGGATTTTACTGGTTTTAAAAAAAAAAAGAAGAAAAATAAAGAGAAAATTTAAAAAAAGAAAGAAAAATTAAGAGAGAGAGAGAGAGAGAGAGAGAGAAGTAAATAATTCGCGCGCACGCAGGACGAATTTACCTGAATAATAAGAATTATTAACCTGAACGCGCGTTTTCTTCGTCGTCGTGTATGTGTATGTAATATGCGCGTTTGCTTATGCGTGCGTACGTGTGAATGTGTGTATGTGCGTGTGTGTGTGTGTGATGTATACATAAATACATACATATGTACCTTCCTTCTTTTTTATTTTTGTTGTAATTTTAATGAATATATTTTGTATTGTTTTTCTTTTGACTGCGTGCGCATCTACACCACGTATAAAACACGTGAGTAAACAGGTAAAACTACTAGGATAAACATTTAATTGCATAGAAAATGTTTTGTTTCGATGTAATCGATGGATTAAGAAAAGAAAAGGAAAAAGAAAAGACATAACAATAATAATTAACAACTATACGACAATTTTTCGTAATATCGTATTAGTTAATATAATAAAAAAATAATAAGAATTCTTTCTTTGTATACTAATTTTTTCTTTTCTTTTTTTTTTTTTGTTTTTCTTACCCACGTCTTTCTACTTAATTTCAATTGTTGTATAACTACATTTTTTCATCTTACGACTCGAATCACAATTATCGAGAAAAATCACACGACTTTTATCGTTCATACGATTGAATATTACAAAATAAATAAATGGAATAATAATAATAATAATAAAAAAACAAAAAAAAAGGAAAACGTCGTTCTCTCCATGTAAAACGCGCACTGACCAGTAAAAAAATGTTTTTCCTTTCAGTATAAAATTTTAAGCTTACATTGCGAACTTCTGTAATATGTATATATATATTATAAGATAAATAAATAAATGAACTATAATAAAATAAAAAATAAAACAATATTATATATATATATTAACGAAGAGGTATAGGAAATGAGAAAAAGAATAAAAACAAAAAATCTATAATTTTAGAAACCGCAATGGATAATAAAAAATATGCGGATTACGATAAGAACAGATCACAATATTCCAAAGTCTCATAAGAATACTCAGAAATAATAAAATAATAATAGTAATAATAATAATCATTATTATTATTATATATCGCGAGAGAGATAATACTAATAATAATAATAATAATAATAATAATAATTACGAAATTTAAAAAAAAGTGATGAAGAAATGGGAATTAAAAAAAACTACTCCGAATTGTTTTATTAAAAATGTCGTTCTATGCCGCAAAAGAAAACATAAAATAAAATAAAATAAAATAAAATAATTAAAAACGATAAAAAAGAAAAGGGAAAAAAAAAAAAAAAGAAAAGGAAAAAAAAACGCGATAAGCCCCATCGATGCTGCCGTACGAATACATAATAATAGTTAAACAAACGCCAGTACGTAGTAATTAATAATAATAATAATAATAATAATAATAATAATAATATAAAACGCGAACGAAAGGGAAAGAGAGATAGAGAAAGAGAAAGAAAGAAAAATATAGAAATACATAAGTAGTTTTTAAGCCGATCTTTTTTGAATTAAATGTAATACCTAATATCCTCGAAGGAATATTTTTATTAATTATAATAGTTGCAACCAAAAGAGAAAGAGAATGAGAAAGCAAGAGAAAAAGATAGGAGGAAAAAAAAAGATTTGTTTGAAAAAATGGCTGACTCGAAGAAGATAATATAAATAAATACACGAATAATACATAAACGGATATATATATACATATATACATGTAGATACAGGTGTCTGTCAAAAATTCGATACCAGAATATGGAACCGTTTGTTTCCCGTCTCATCCCCCTCCCCCTCTTTCCTTCACCCTTCTCACCAAGCTATTGAAAAGAACAATTTTCAATCGCAATTTCATTTTGAATAATATCAATCGTACATTCTTTCTTTTTTTTTTTTTGTGTTTTATTCGAAAATACGCTCAACGAACATCAGACACATTTTTGAACAAGACTGAGGAGAAAGAGAATAAAACTCTTGTATATAGATTATTATATACATATATACATGAAATGCACGCGCTTGCATAATAATGATTACGATGATGATGACTATGACGACGATGATGATGATGATGATGATGATGATGAATTTGATAAATAAATAAATAAATTGTTTACGTAAGAACAGAATGAATATACATAATATATGTATTTATTATCGACTAAATTTGATTCGTTGATGATATGTACGTTAAATAACAATGACTATAATGATGCTTATGATTATTATTACAATAATGATCATAATGATAATGATGATGATGATAATGATGATGATGATTATGATTATGATAATGACGATACACACAGATGAGATTGAGAGAAAGTTAGGCGCGTGTTTAAAGAGTATGGAATAAAATCCTGTATATATATATAATACACGAATCAAGGTACTACCGCGATAAATTACTACCGCTATCACGGCCTTATATATATATATTTCTTAAACGAAATGGTGAAAGAAAATCTTTCGTAGTCCCTTTGTTATTCGGATTAACAATTTACGAATGGATGCTCATGTTTTTCTTCTCTTTTCATTTAAATACGTATTTGTTTATATTCGTGTTTTTTAAAAAGAAGAGATAATATTTTTGCTTCTATTTTAGGTTCTCTCTTTTTTATTTTATTTTTTTTTGTCTTTTTGTATTAATTCAAATTTTTCCCTTCTCTTCTTCATCGAGAACGAATTCAAATTTGAGATATACCAATTGATAAGAATGTTCGAAAAGGAAAATACTTTTTCTCTTTTCGTGAAAGAAATCAAACTTAATATATTGGCCAGAAAATTGGAGAATTAAAATTCTATAGAAAAAAAGTTGCGTTCCTCGGTGAAGTAGATGTGTTTAACAATGAATAATTAATATAATTCGATGAGTATTTAAAATAATAAATGGCATCTGTGGTAATTGATTGTTTTTCTATTGTATGTACTTATCGTTCGATATCTAATGTTCAAATGAGTCATTCATTACGTATAGATTAGATATATACATATACACATATTATATATAAATATATTTAAAGAGTTGCGTGCCGTATTCCGAGCGAATTTAGCGAAATGGCAATGTGTTTAGGGGAAGATTAATAATAATAATAATAAAAAAAATAAAAATAAAATAATAATAAAATAATAAAAAAAAAGAAAAAAAAAATAAGATTTTTCAGATGGATTTCGATTTAGCCGTGATAATTCGATAATTTCGATGGTAGTAAATCGCCATAATAAATACAAGATTAAAAATACAGCATTAAGATCTGCTTTACAGATTCGCAACAATTTACGATCCAGGTATTCATACGATAATTGCATTAAAATAAATGTCACGAATAATGTAAACTTTAAACTAATGAGATGAAATAAAAAGGACGATGATTCACGTATTCCCAGAAAATATATTTTCTTACATTTTCACAGCCTCAACGGCACAATCGTACAAAACGTTTTATTTTTCTTCTTTAATATAACGAACAGTTATCAAACTTTTTAGTATATATTTCAATTACGATATAAGTATCTCAAAAGTTTCTTATCTTTGTTTTTTCCTTTCGTATTAACATGCTTCATGGAAGCTTATATATATATTTGTTTTTATGCACGCTAAGGCATATTTAATAAGCTACATTTCGTTCATATTAAATTTTATTTCAAATCATTTCTATATATGTGTATATATATCACAAGATCCTTGATTCATTAATATTTAATATACCCCCTCCTCATAATTTCTTTTTTTTCCCATCAACTTTGAAAAATACAAATAACTTCCTCGATTAAAGTAAATTCATAAATATATGTTTAGGATTTGTACAATCCTAAAAGAACACCGTTGGTTACGATATCAGGAAGATTGGTATTTTTATTAACTTGGACATATGGATCACGATGAAAAGTTAATACAGGATGATGTCCCAACGAACTCGGATGAACGTGTCCCAAATCATTGGTTTGCTTTTGCCCTCTAAAAATAATTCATTAATATAAAAATAAATGGATTATTGAATGTGGCTTCGACGGATAATATTTCTTATAGAAATATTCACTTTTTGTCTGATGCATTCGATGAACGACCTTCGATACCTAAAAAATTAAGCACCTGTTGTTTCGCAACTGGAAGTTTCAACATTTTCTGTATGTAAACCTCTAATGCTTCACGCCTATATTCAAGCACTTTTGGCTGAGAGTTCCTTACTCTTTTCGGTGGAAATGGAGCAATATTCGTGCTATCCTTTTTCAGCTACGTTAAATAATGAAAGAAATAATTATATACGTACTTTAAAATATTAACATTACAAAATGTCCTTTTTTAAACATAAGAAGAAATAAACAAGCTTACAATATATAATTAAATCATACAGAAAATACATAGAAAATATACAGTTGTGTAAATAAAAGTAAAAAAAATAATAATAATAATAATAAATTAATTATATGTAATTATTCAATGTGTATATACTTCAAATTTTTGATTCCACAATGCGAATCATAACCATGAAAAAATTAAACATACATAATATATGTATGTAGATATAAGAAAAAAAAAAAAAAAAAAGAAACAAACAAACAAAGAGAAAGTAAAAAAATGATAATTAAAAAACATACCGTACGATGTAACGAGCTAAATTCGCTATACCTTCTCTCGCTGAAATATCGAGTGCCACTATCCGTCTCGAATAATTCGACACAATAAACATAATAGGACCTGCCATGCGATACCTCGACCAAACGGTATCCGTTGATAAACGCTTGATACATTGCATCGCTAATTATTTTCTAATAACCTAAAAATATGATTAAAGAAGAAAATTAATTCAATTCATTTTAACATTGCTTTTATCTTAAATAATTAAGTATATATGTATATTAATATTCATTATCTCGTAACTCTCTCTCTTTCTCTCTCTCTCTCTCTCTCTCTCTCTCTATAGTGAATGTATGTTTTTTTTTGTAATTAGATAATAAACGTATGATTCAGAAACACACATACACTCAGAATATTTACGCGCAACATTATGTTTAGAATTATTTTTGGAACGTTTCTCGACCAATGAAAAATGCAAACTTTTAAAAGAAGATTATAGAAATTATTCAAACCTTACCCGACAATACTAGCTTTTTATCTCTCTTTAGATTAAATTGTAACAACACATACGACTGACGAGCCATATCCAATCTGTGTAAAGTGCATCCTATCGCAAAGAATACTGCGTTGCAAGTATTCACGCATGCGCAATCGTCATATTTGATATGACGCGAATTATTTTAAACTATTTTAAATTCTCCTTTTTTTTTTTTAATACGTAGTATAAGTAATTTATTACAAAATATTTATTAACAAGATGAGTATGTGAAAGATACACGAATTACTTATTACACGCGTATAAAATTAAAATAAATATTTTATATAAATTATTGATAGTTATATGAGAATTGTTCATCACATAATTTTTCTGATGATCTTTCTAGTGATAATTTTTAATAAATATGTCGGATGTATGCGCATGCGTTAAATTCAATAGCGCGCTTTATAAAAACTATTACGAAGTACGATGATTGAGATATTCTAATTATTTCATATTTCTTTGTTTTATAAATACGCGACGAATGGTATAAAAAATTATTATTATTATAGAATTTTTATTAAAAAAATGAATATAAAACAGTTCAAAAACTTTTACTATTGCGCATAAATCTCATAATAAATATTTTGTGATGGTTCTTTTTAAATTATTTATTATAATTCTTCGCGAGAGATAGAAGGCGATGATCTTTCTGGTGGAAAGCCCCAAAAATATGTTGGATAGCCTTTAACTTCTCTTTCTCTTGCTACGAAAGCTGAAAATGAAGATATACAGTTTCCAATAAAGTAATTCGCTCTTCCTAAAATAGCTAAATCTACGTGAGGAGAAACTGGATCTGGTTGTCGAAAAACTTGCACCTGTAATCAAAGTTTGTAAATAATTAAAATAAAATAAATATCGAAAGATAACACGGTTGAAAAATTGTTTGTTATACCTGCATGCGCGCTAAAGAATTATTCAACTCATCAATCATATAATTATTGTCAGAAGCAACAAATATTGATCTGACTTCATTATTATTTCGAATAATACGTTTAATATGTCGTAGTATCACATTGAAGGATGGTAAACACATTGCAGTCGTTGCTTTACCTCGTTCATTACGATATCCTAAACATTGAGGTGCAGCGAATAAATTTGGAGTCATTGACGTATATTCACAAGCACGCACCTATGCAAAAGTATAAAGAATTTAACTTAGAATATCTGATTTTGATAGTACAATATAAAAATAATATAATACCCAATCAATTCCATTACGTAAATGAATTCCTATATATGCTCCCTTAGGTAAATTATTTTTCACAAATGATTTTGCTTTTCCTTGTATCGATTCATTCCATTCTAAACACTTATGCAACTCCTTGTTTTCAAATTGTACAGGAAAGCTTGCAGGTGCACCCGTAAATGCTATTATTGGCAATACTTTAGATGGATACTTTTGTTTCCATTGAGATGCCATATCAGTATGATACACATCGTAATGTAATGGACCATAAAATTCAGACTTTACAAAATCTATGTTATAGGTATCCCAAAATGGACCAAATGGATTACCTTCCTTAGCATTACAAGATTCACCTTTGCCACGTGCCGAGTAACAAAATGCTAAAAAAGAATATAACTTAATGATATCGCGTTTTAATCATTCTGTTTTTAAAATTGAAAACTTACATACTCTTTCCTTTAGTGGCCATATCGTTGGAGCCAAATTATCCATAAAGTCATGCATCAACATCGTTTTGTGACATTCTTGTAATTTTGAAACGTTGAAATAAGTATCGAAAGGAACTTGTATCTAAGTAGAAGATAAGAAATATTTTGTATATATACTATTCTGATTAAATATGTATAATATATATTCAAAAACTTACAGATCTTGTTTCTCCTGTTTTATATTCAACCCATGGTGGTAATACTAGTGTACGATTCAAAGCTTTAGCAAAACCTAGTGCACCAAGAAAATGATCCGCTTGATTTCCAAATCGACCTGACATAAAAGATATAACATAATTATAGTAAATGATAACGGAATGAATTTTAAAGAGAACAATGTATTAAACAATAAACAATCTTACCCATACAAGGACAATAAAGAATATATCCATTAATATCAACGTCAAAATCTTGACAGTTTACATTGAAAATGGTTATTAAAAATACAATCAAATATAAAAATCGATGCATTATTGTTTAAATTAAGATATTTTATCTATAAGATAAGAATTTAAAAAATTGTTTATTTACTATTCAGTAGCAACAATCAACTTTTATTAAATGTATAGAGAGTTCGTGTACGATCAGCTGATTGGTTGAATGGAAATATAGAAACACAGCGCCAACTAATGGTATGTAAGAGTAACAAAGTTGCTTATTGTTAAAAAATGCGCGCATTTTTAAAATAATATTAATTTGATTGTTAATAAATGTTTTGTTTTATTATAAATATGTTTCATTGTAGGATAATATGTTATAAGTGAAATTGTTAATTCAACATTTAAATATAATTGCTATTTTATTTAATAATTGATTAAAATGTGTATGATAGTTTATACTTTTAAAAAATTACAAGAATTAATTATCTATATCGGTTATATATTTATCTTCACATCGTATTAATTAATTTTTATTCATCGCTTTCGATATCATCGATGACTAAACAGAATAACAAAATCACATTATAGAATGCAAAACATTTATTTAAGACTTTGATTTCAAATTAGGTCAATTCTGTACATACACAACAGCTACAAGTATCCTTTTATACTGTATAATAAATTTACAGTTTTATCTCTGTTTTTTTTTCCCCGATGTACAAGAGTACCATGTACATTGAGTATGTAATACATGCATAATATATGTAGTAAACTATATAAGGATCTCTTGAGAGACGTTAAAATAACGATCCTTAGTTTTAGGGTTCTATTACAATCATTTTGTTTAAACAGAATAAACATAGTATTTCTATAAAAATATATCTTTAAGTAAAAATCAAACGCAAGTCTCTTTTCCAATTCAACCATTTTAGCTAGTTTACAAGAAGACATTATACATCTTTTTTCTTTTACTTTATCTTTTATTTTTTTATACTTTTTAAATTCTTTTTATTAATCTTTTCCATTCTTTTAGTATTTAGACAAAAAGAGAGCTATTTGATTTCTTGCGACGTACTTGCGATCTCGAACGTGTTATAAGGCATGTATTAACAAAAGCATGTAATTAATTGGCATTATAAAATTACTATTATAGAGATGATATATAATTATTATATTCTTTCCATTTCACATATTAGTAAATTTAAACAGACATGTACTGTTATACATATGAGCATGTATGAATTTCTAGCTTTATTACCGCACCTTTAACAATAATATGTTAGATGCATAATAGCTTAGGAACGAGATTTAAAATAATGACAAATAATATTCTTAAAATAATTAATGATAATTATTAGTAAATAAATATTCATGCGATTTTACGCTGAATGAAAAAATCTATATATATATATATATATATATACTTAATAAAAAGATACTTTTATATCGATACATCATTTTGATAGAATCTCTTTACAATCGCGAAATTGTTCCATTTATATTCATACAAGCTCGTATTTAAACAGTATATTAATAATTAGCCTCATCGTCCTATTTGTTTTAAACATATGTATAAATAGGTCGATTTGAGACATTTTAAAACTTAATTTTGAAACAATATCTCATTATTAATTTCATATAACTTAAGTATCAGTCGAACCATCGTAATCTAATGCAAGTCCTAACACAAATATTTTTATATTACTACAATAATAAAATTTTATTTATTTAAAATCTTTTACTTGATAGCAGACATATATTATATTTGCAGTGAGCTATTTCTCAGCTCACAGCAGCCCAGTTACGTGATAAGAAGAATGTAGTGTAACTTTTGGGCTAGTTAGGACTCGTATTGGTGTTTTGATAGTTCTAAAGATATTCTTAAATTACTCATAAAACATATAATTTTTTTTCTTTCCTTTTTTTTGTATATCAAATAGTATCATGTCTTCTACCAAATAAATTTTGTGCATTAAGTATTTTAATAATATTATATTCCTACTTATTGAAAATAAAAATCATCATAGTAGCAATGATCATAATATAACGCATAACATTAGAGCAAAGTTTTAGTTTGTGACAAAAGATCGCATATAAATGAATGATCGCTTATCGTAATGTGATACAGAGTTTTCCATTCAAATATATAATTATTAATTCTTATGTTCATAATGTACACGTGAAGATAGTTCCTAATGCAAAAATGAATGAAATTCATTGGAATATTTAGGCATGAATTAGATTCATACTTAAATATATGATCATATATTTATGTATATATATATATAATATACATATATAAATATAAAAGAAAAAATGATGAAGCTCGAAGTAAGAGCTATTCATTCAACATCTGCGATAAATTCAAATCTCAAATACATCATTTGAAACTTGTAATATATACACAGATAAAAATTTAGCATTATAATTATATATTACAATGAAATCATATTTATCATCTATTACTATACTTAAAAAGGACACTATTTGCGATACAGTGCTCTTCTACATTATTAATTCTGTTTACATGCTTTCATAATTCAATTGGATTAACTACATCTTTACAACTCTGTTATTAAAATTATAAAATAACAAGATTATTATTACTATTATTATTATTATTATTATTACTATTATTATTATTATTATTATTAATTTTTTTTCTTTTTTGTAAATTTTTCAAACCTTTTTTGCAAAATAATGCAGTATCATATTATGAAGAGCGAAAAGCAAAACTTTTTCGCGTCCAGTTACAAAATATATGAAGGCATTCATTCATCAGCATTCCTCTATGTACAAGCTAGACGTACATAAGGTTACATTGTATTAATGTATGTATAAAGCAATAAAAAGTAATCAACTTACATCATGTACTAAAGGCCATGTCATTATATAGTTTACATTTTTTAGATTCTTATAGTATTGCAAATTCATTACGATGCAAATTGTAATTACTCCTTATTAAAGTGATTACAAATTTCGTCCTAAATAACATTTACTTAAAAAAGGAAACAAACATTTTCTAAGTTGACGCAACTATAGCAGATTTAACATTATCACATGTTGGAACTTACGGAAGTTGAATTTAATATTTTAGTTTGAACAACTGAATTATAATTCAAACATATATACATATAAATGTATGTATATATAATGCTCCAAGTGTTTAATAATTTCATTTTAAAAAAATACATTTTGTTAACGTGTGATAAGTTTTTGCATAAAGCTGAGCATCTAATTTCTATTTTTTAACTACATACATTAATAACACTGAAATTTGTATGATATTGTAACGGATAAGTAATGCTGACAAAAATATATTTTAAATTAAGCCAAAATGTGGCCTATAATCTAACAATACAGATCGGAATCTTCATATTCTTTCAATTGATACAAGTACAACTATCATTGGTCTTAAATTTTATTTTAGTACTACTATAAAACATTCAAATAAATTAAATTTGAAATTAGTTATTTTATTATTCCTGATAGGGGAAAAAAGGAAAAATAAAAGAAATAAATAAAATTGATAGCTCCTTAGCTATAAATTTATAATTCAAAATTTATAAAATATAATGACATGCAAATATACTAAGTCATAACATAAATAAGTTTGGTTATATTCGCTTTAAATTAGAACATGTTTATATTTAAAACCGAACTTATTTTAAAATGTTAATTAATTATTAAACGTCATACCAATGATATTAGTACTTGTGTTTTCGTATTACTTATCATTTGAATAAATCACAAAATTTATATTTTTGTTATAAATAACAAAGAATGATTACTGTAGGAAGATAATGTGCAATGTGGATTACACTAGATACCAGTTTTACATGTAGCTTTTCGACACAAAAGGAAGTAACTCATAGCAGAAATAGAAGTTATAGAAGTTGAAGTTAGATTTTAATTTCTATTCTTATTATAGTTTAGTTGAAATATTACAAAAATGACAACAATATCTTCTATTGTAATTATTGAACAAAGTTACATATACAGTATAAATATATAAAATTCAAAATTATTCGATTTAAAATCTAATGTAAGACAAATGTTTAAATTGTTATACGCCGCATATTTCTCATATAAAATTGTTTTCTATCATGTAAAACTATAGTATCTAGTATTATTATGTTTTTCTCCTTTCTTCTTTTTTCCGAATATATTCATAGAGGTAATAGATACTTTAATAAGATTACTAACTAGAATAATAAAATATTTTGCGAGTCCATGTTACTTTTTGCATTTTAAAAAACGAACTTTTAGAGAATCGTCAGAAATAAGTAATATCACACTATCGTGAAGAGTTGGCATCAGTTAACAAAAGTTCTAATGCGCTGTACCTGTCAATTCTTAAACTTAAAATCCGTCTCAAGTGTTGATTAAGTGTACTCGCAGCAACTGGCTGACAGGGAGTTACACAAGGTGGTGTATCACCAATTAGTTCAGCAAGAGTTATTATAAAATTGGACCAATCAGAAGATAAAGTTTCATTTGTAGGATTTAACTTTTCTGCATGTTCCAAAAATGCGGCTAATACAGATACACCAAACTAAAAAAAAATATAATGAAAAGTTTAGTTTTTAATTTTATTACAAATGCAAAGATATTGGATCTTTTACTCTTACCTTGTTTACAACAGCAAAAACTAAACTATTATTTTTCACAGGTTGATTAGCTGTTTCAGATAATGCTCTTGTTAGTCGAAGTACTGTATTAAAATTCTGTACACTATCAAGCCACCTTCGAAACTCGGGATAAAAATTTGTCAATAAATGTGAGTCTCTACGACCAATAATTGCTAAACTTCTTAATATACAGGCCCATAAATTTTCCAATTGGCTAGTGTATTCAATTACATTTATTAGAGGTAAAAATCTCAATAGCAGTGTCTAGACAATAATATCAATTATTATTTTTACCAATTAATTCAATTTAATATAACAAATAATGATATTATTAACTGTTGTAATATTTACCTTTCCTTTACGAATACTAAGCATACTGGCTATTTTGTCATCTTGTATTAACTGAGAAATAGATGTCCACATCATAGAAATTAATTCAGCACCTGTTTTTTTAACAGTGTTTGTTTCTGTTTCACTTTCTTGTTGCTGTTGTTCCGATAGCATAGCTAAAGGATTATTTATATCTTCAATTTTTAACAGTATTGTATACATCTGTAAATTGATAATAACAATAAAAAATAGTTACTCTTCTGAGAAATCTTTTAATCCAAAATAAATGATAATAATTCATACCCTTTCAATTTCAAGGAACAATTGTCTCGTCTTTTTAGTGTCTTTTTGTTGAGATTGTAAAGTTGAATGCGGATCACTATTGGGAACAACATCCATATCAATAATTTTACGAGGTGCTGTAACACTACTGAATTGCAGCTTCCCTAATGAATTCTCAAACTGTGCTGGGATATATACAACTTTTGATGCAACATGTTGAGGTTGATCGCGATTTCTAGAAACAAAAAAAAACGGAAAATTAAATAATGAACAATTAAAATCAAAGTACACACTTATACAAATTATATGTATTGGGATTGTACCTAGAATCTTTTTGAAATCCGTTATTGTTATTATGTTTTTTATCCTTCTGTTCTTGATTAGCGTTTAATTTATTTTGTCTATCACAAAATACCGTGTAATAATAATCATCAACGTATGGTTGATTCGTATTTAATTGGAGTAATTGGATATTGATTAACCATTGTTTTTCTCTGCTACTCATAAGACCAGCATATTCATCATATTCTCCAGAATTATTAATGCCATTTATTCCTTGAGGATGATTATGATGTTGATAATGATAATATCTTTGATTATTTCTATCATGATTACGATGAAGATATTGATTATTCTTAAAAAATGGCTGATGATTCCCTTGTTCATTGGAATAAAATAATCTATTCTGGTTCCTTTGATTTACAGGATGTGGAAAAGAATGTTGTTGACCAACTTGATTATTTGGAAATGGAGGCATCATTGGATGATCTTGACGAAGGAATTGTGGAGGTCCTAAATTAGGATAAGGTGGATGCTGTAACATATTATTCATGTTTATCAAATATTTGTTCATTTTTCTAATCCTTCAAATTTATGATAAATGAAAAATTGTGAATTCTACTTACATGAAAATTGCTTGTAAATGGTCCATGAATTGGTTGTCTTTGTACTCCTTGCGGTAGCATAACATGTGGTGGTAATGGATATCTCAATACGTTACCAGGTTGATCTAGAAAAAAAAAATCAATTAAAAAACAAAGTTCAAGAAGCATGAATGTATTTTAATTATATTGAAAAATATTTACTAGATAATAATCTAGGATGTTGCATGAATTGTGGTGAATGTGGTAATCTTAGATTTGGTGGCATCATAATAGGATGCGGACCAGGTAGACCCAATCCTGGTGGAAATCGAGAGGGAGGTAAGCCATTGATTTGAAGTTTGTCATTTATCGACAATGCATCAAAAATAAAAGACCCATCCGTTTTTTGTTGTAGTTGAGTTGGTTTTATAAGACCGGGTGGGGGTCTATTAGCGATAAGACCTCTTTCCAATTCTTCCACTGTACATACATTTTTTAAGGAAGTTGTCAAAGAAGGAGGTGGTCGAGGTTTGGGTAATGGTATAATACTAGGACTATCCCATACACCTGGTTTAGGTACAATCCCTTCTTTTTCATCTAATACTAAATGCGATAAACTATCTTCGATGTTAACGCTGATACCATTCTACAAAAGAAAATTTCAAAATATATACTTTCTTCCTTATTTTTTAGTTTCAATAAATAAGTAACTGTAATAAAAACCTTCTTATCCGGAACACTTTTATGCTGCGGCCTACTAGATTCTGTAATTTCTGCAAGTTTCTCATGATCTTTTTCCCAATCTCCAATGGTAGCCTCCGAACCAAAAGTTTCATCGTTCAATGCATCATATTCCTCCTCACCAAAATCTTCTTCTTCCAAAGGACAATCAAGCCCATCTTCTAAACCATCCTAATTGAATAAAGATACAAATTTACCTCTGCATATTACCATATAAAGTAAATTCTATTGAACAATAAATCTAGGAGATATATATACACACATATATATATATGTATATATATATATACATATGTACACACGCATAAATATATATATATATATAAAAATTAGGAAAGTAGGTGAGAATTAAAAATAAAATCTGAAAATAATATCTTTTAAACGTTCGATGTTAATGACCTTTTAGAGGAATGAAACGGAAGTGAGGTTAAAATATATATCTTATCGATCATTTGTGAAACGAAATCATGCGAGTTTTTTTCAAAATTTATACCGCGTAAAATAGATCACTAACAAAGAACTATGTTTCAATATAATAAGGTAAAATATTATTAAAAATAAATATTATTTATAATCATAATAATAAATATATCATATAGAAGACCGAAGAAAAAAAAAAAGATATGTTTCTACCGCGACGCGCCTGTTTATTAAAAAAGATTGAGCCCGCACTACCGGTTATGTGTCGTTTACTTATCATATGAATAATATATAATTTTAGTAAAATAATTAAAGTTAAGTGTACTTACTAAAATCGTAGTGTCGAAACCGAAAAAAGAGTCTGCCATTTGATGAAATTAAATATACAAAATGACATGTTCTGATGAAACGTCAAGTACTCCAAGAAGCATCAGCTGTCATGGCGGCTAGGTTATAAACTTCGACTATGTGTTACAGATGGCATCTCTGTCGTAAGAACGCGTACCAACTTATTCTAATTAAATTTTG
Source organism: Polistes exclamans (assembly GCA_023678865.1). NCBI lineage: Eukaryota > Metazoa > Arthropoda > Insecta > Hymenoptera > Vespidae > Polistes > Polistes exclamans. The sequence continues at coordinate 1,106,125 of JACGWG010000033.1, forward strand.
ATAATAAAAATACTGAGCACGTGATTGGCTACACATTCGTTTCTTTGTAGTGGTATTGGAATTTATGATTTTTGTAATTGTCCATTTTAAATTGTACGAGTTATGGTGCCATATAAGATATTTGTCCAATCAAAAAGTATAATAAAAGAAAAACTAAATATAATTTATAAAATATTATAATCGGCTACTTATTGAAATAAAAAATATTATACAATTAATTATAGTATTATACAATATATTATTTATATATGAATAAATGTTACCAATTATTTTTCTATTAATATCGTATAAAAACATCCAATCAGATCAATTACTAGAAAAAATTTCTATGAAAAATAGGAATTTTAGACCAAGATAACACGAAGTTTAAGGAGGTGACAGATATTTTGTTTACTAAAAAAATTCACTATCATATTTATTATTAATACATTATACATTATTTTGTATAACCATATGTCTTATTTATACTTATCCATTTGAATAATATATTTGTAATGTAAATTATATATATATATATATAAATGTTATTTAAAACTAGGGAATTTATTTGATTCAATAAATTTTTCTACAAAAAATAATTATATATATAGGGAAAATTATATAGTTTTATAAAAGTTTCTGTTTTTTATTGGTTTCTGTAATTCATCGTAATCAATTTTATTTAATTGTTCAATAAATATTACTGTATTTTATTATTGAGGTATAAAACTTTAAACTTTATTGTGCATATAAAAATTATTAAAAAAACCAAAGGAAGAAATTGTGGTACAATTTGAAAATGTAGTATAATAAAACAAGAAAAGAATATAATGATCTAAAGTTTGCTTTTTTGTCTACCAGAGTACTACATAGATGCACTAGAATACTGCATTATTCAATCCATAGTCCATTCTATGTATCGATGCAATACTCTTTGGAAATGACAGATATCTTCTCTTTATTATTACTAGTACCAAGTTGATAGAAGTACAACACGTTCTTCTGAGAACAGTAATCATTTCCATATATAGAAAATTAGGGCACTTAAAGACTTCAAAATCATTTATCATGGTCCGTGTAATAAGTCAAGAAACTTACGATGAAGCTGTTAACGAAAATATCGAAGTATTTTCTATGTCACCCGAAGAAGCTATTCAAGAAACTGTAAAACAATTTGAATCACAGGTATTTTAAATGTTATTTATTTTGTTATCTTTAAGATAAGAAATGATTAACGAAATGTCTTTTCTCTTACTTACTTTATCATTTTTATAGATTTGTTATTAATATTATAGAATTTTTCTGTGATAAATCTTCAATGATGTTAATTTAAAAAATGAATTTGTATTATACATATAATATATCGAAATAATCTATAGATATATGTATATCGAAACTATATTGTTAATTAGAGTATGTCACATAGTTTATTTTAATTTGTTCTCATTTATTTTATACACCATTATTACATAAGAAGAAATTATTTTGTAATAGATTTTTATCTATTTTCTTTTTTTTATTTTCTAGGGTGTAGATTTAAGCAATGTTATTAAAGATTTATTAATAACACAGGACCACGATTTAATATTGACTTACCTAGAACAGCTCAGATCAGCTCTGACAAAAAAACATTATGAAAGAATTCCTCAGGTGCTCGATAAGCTTACTATTGAATTGGATAAGGATATTGCTCGTAGAGTATATGCTGGAAAACAGGGCTGTTATGGTGTTTTACTTAACATTATGAAAAATTGTGAATACGACACATTGATACTTAGATCTACCCTTAAAACCATTACTTCATTAATGACTGGTAATCCGGATTTATTGGATGATAAAGGTGTTTCTATTCAAATGGAGTAAGTTAAATATTTAATCTTATTTTGTTGTATTAGTTTACATCGATTATATAATACTTATAACAAATTGAAATTATTTTATTTTAAAGAATCTTGGACAAACAGAGGGACAAATTGGTGTTGCAATGTTTGTTACGTTGGATAAGAGAATGTTGTATAAAACACGAAGCAAATAGACAAAACATATTCAATGCTCATATCTTTAAAAGACTTAAAAAAATATTAACTCGAGATGATGCGACAGCATCTGAAGTACGAGATGCATGCTCTGTACTTAGAGCACTTGTACTAGACGATGATATAAGACACGAATATGGAAAAGCACACGAACATGCAACAGTTATGGCAAGGGGTGCATTGGATGTACTTACTGGATTGTTGTCCAGTAAATATTATATGTTACTGTTTAATTTATATATATTTTTTTAAAATTAGATTTAAACAATTAAACATATACATACATATACATCAATGCAAATATAATATAGATATTTAAATATACTTTTGCATGTCAAAGGTACATGCGTATCTTCTTTTGTTTCATATAGAATTCAAAAACGAGAAAGCTGTAATGGGTGACATTATGATAACGCTTGCATCGTTGATCGTAAGAAATGAATTCTGTCAGGACGTTACAGATGCGGGTGGTTTAAAATTTGTTCTAGATGTTATCATTAATTATCCCGATTCAGAGAAATTAAATTGGCAAGCTTTGAAATTATTAAAAGCTCTCGCAGGTAACGACAATGTGAAATCGCAAATAGTGATTGCAGGAAGTGCACCTTTGATTGTTTCTGTAATCAGCAGGTTTAAAGTAAATATCTTTAATGATATTAATTATTATTATTATTATTTATTATTATTATTATTATTATTTCTATCTCAAATTTATAGAAATCTGAATCAATTGTTTCTGCTGGGCTTGCATGCATCTCTGCGTTAACATTAAGAAGTTCATCTAATGCAGGAGTATTCTACGATTGCGGATCAGTTAGCATAATTATTGACGCTATGAAGAGCTATCCTAAAAATGTTAATGTTTTGAAACAAGCAGCTTGGACGATAAGAAATATGTCTGTAAGGAACAAGATGGAATGCCACGAATTTATTGGTTACGGTGTTGAAGATATATTAAAGAGTGCTCTTGTAATGCATGGGCCCAAGTTAGAAAATGATATTAAAGCTGCCTTAAGAGATTTAGGATTGAAGGTTGAATTAAAAGAAAGGTGGACTGGCAAGGGTGCCAAGTTGAATAGCGAAGCAGATAAACGACCTGCAAATGAATGAATATAAAATATCTTAGAAGAGATTTTTGAAAAGGTTGTAATAACAATTTAACAATTGAGATTATTACGTTCGTTAAACCTTATATCTACTAACAATAGTATTTAATATGACTGACTCAGAAACTTGAATATTTGCATTTACGTAATTTTTATGTCGATCCGATCCTTTGTATATTTTATGTTATCTTAACACATCTTTTTAACTATACACTTGTATATTATATTAATAAATAATAAATTTTTATGTTTATTACATAAAGTGTTGTTACGTTAAAACGTTTTGGAAATTTGCAATATTAGTGTGGTGTATGTGGTGTATATGGTAAAATGTAATCAGTTTAAGTGTGAATTTAGTTTATTACAAATATTTTTGTATATAATTATGAAACACTTGTAGATTAATTTAATTTTTTAAATCTACAAAGGAGTTAACACCAATTCTCATGCCAAACAGACGAACTGAAATTTTCAAACGTACAACTAATATCAATTTTATTGTGTCAGTCTGATACTCTCCTTTGTAATTCCTTGTATAATACCTTTGCGTGCTGAACATTATCACGATTTCCAAAACGTAGAGGAAAACTTGATCTTATTATAATTAAACGAACACTGTTTCAATGTACAAAATAAATGGATGTATTCGTTTGAGAAAATCTTTGAAGAAGAATACGATAACGATTTAAAATGTCACGTTATGATCAACGAATGATGAACAATTATGATCACCATACAGTTGTAATCGTATTAAGTTCTTAGACGAGACTAAAATCCTTTCGCGAATATGATACTTTATTCCGACTATATTTAATCACGAGAATATACATATTTATAGTTATATAACGGGAATCAAAAATAGATACGTGATGTAGATATTTGTATTGTATATATGTTCCACTAAGAACGAAACGGTATCCATGTTTTTGTGTTTAAAACCTTGATAATATATTTTTATAATTATTTGAAATTTCTAACAATTAATTTTCCCTGTTTTTTTTTTTTTTATGTTTCTTTATTATTTCTACATGCACTTTTATTGTTTCAGAAATCTTTCGAGTACAGCGAAAATGGAAAATAGTAGAACACGTTTGATATCTCATATCCCTAATATATAGTTTACCATTATATTTTCTTTTTCTATACGTAGTAACACGACGGGGTTGCAGTATTTCAGGGGCAAAAATAAAAAAGGTTAAAAAATGATTATTTACCTATTATAAATATTGTGAACATATTATATGCGTATATCCAATTTGTATTTATCGCATCAAATTAGTTTGTTCTTTTTTTTTTTTTTAATAAACGAGATTAATGTGGAATATATAAAGTAATCAAATTAAAACAAGAAAATAAATTGTTAAATTAAAATATTAATGAGATTGAATTGTCATTTTACATGCTATGCAACGCAATGAACATCGATCACAATTTTATTTTTTTTGTAAAGGATACGTATGTTTCGTCAGGACAAAAAGCTAATTGTAAATATCGCTAATAATGTATTGTTTCATTCGTAGTATGCTGATATATCTACAATGATAGACTTATACATCAATTGACTATATTTATATTTCATTGTAATCCTAATAATTATGCTTTATTTTTTTATTCGTGCAGAAACATTTTTTTCTTTTTCTTCTTCTTCTTGTCTTCTTTCGTTAAAGAAGCTTCGTAAATTTCTATAACGATATTACATGTAACGAAAAATGAATTATAATAATAATTCTACGATATGTTTTTCGAGGTACGATGATATTGATTCTCGATATATCGGATCGATATAAACATTCGAAAATTTTTTTCTGCTTTCGTATTAGCAGAATTTCTTAAATTCGAATGATTTATCATCATCAATCCGTTGTTTATTTTTTTTGATTACAATTGGTTGCAAATAATCTACAACGGGGTGGACTTATTTGCAATTAACGATTAGTAAACGTTCGTTAATTGTGTTAATTACGAGAACGAGCTTAATTACGATCTCTCATTCTAATTTTCTCTATCGAAGTAATATTTTTTTTATATTTTTTTTTGTTATCTTTATTTTCTTTTATTTTCTTTCCTTTCTTTTTTTTTTTGTTTTGTTTTAAATGCGATCTCCTATCGTGAAAATTGGCAGCTAGTAAAATGTGTGACTAATAATAATTATAATTTATAAGATATATAATTAATATTAATAAAATCCTATATATATATAATAGAATATAAATAAAATATGCACGATACTTTTTTTCTCAAACAACAGTCTTTTATAAACGAGCTTGATTCGGTCTCTCTCTCTCTCTCTTTCTATACCTATTACCCCCTTCCCCCTTCTCCCTCGCCCTATTCAATACTTTATCGTAAAAATTATTGGACCGAGTAAAATGTTTCTTCGTATTTTCACGATAATTAACTTTAGGATCGCACAACTCTGATAATATTAATTGGATTTTGCAATATTAAAATACGTTTGAAAAAAAAAGCTGAGACATATTATAAAAAATAATAAAATAAAATAATGCTACGATATTATTTCATTCTCTGTGAAAAATTATAAGCGCAACTTGAAAATGTGATATCGGTAAAGAATGAAAAATCAAGTAAAAAATAGTTTGAAATTTATTTTGAAGAAAATTGGATGGAAAATAAGAAACCAAAGAATTTGTTTGACTATTATTTCATTGAAATACGAACAAAACTTTTTACACGATCCAATAATTATAAATTTCGAGATACGAATGGCCCTAATGTAGAAGGATTATGATTTAAGAAAAGACTACAAACCTTATTGCGAATTAAACGATATCAAATAATTTATCCGATACGACACGATTCATTTTCTATTTTCCTTTCTTTTCTTTATACTTCTTATTTTCGTTAAATAGCACGATATTAATCTCGACATCGGCAACAAGTGTATTTGTAATATTTCCTGTGACATATTCCACTTTTTACCGCCAAATCACATTCTGGATTCTTTTCCACGCATTCTGTTGATTCTAAAACTTCTAAGAAAATAAATTAAATCAAATTAATAAAATATATAAAATAAATATACAATGAGATCTCGAATTTATCTTTACAAATGTACTATTAATGCAATAACTATTATAATTATTTAAGTAATAATAAACGTAATGTTTCTTTTAAAAATAATAATATAATAAAAAAAATATAAAAAGTATTTAAAATGTAAATAATTTTTTAAAAATATTTATTACACATAAAGTATAATGTGTGAAAAATAATGAAAAGTTATTACTTACTTTTTGGTGGTCTAGTTAGTAACGTGATATTTTTTTTACATGGCTCAACGTTGCATTGCTGAATTTCTATCGGTTTAGTAAATTCTTTGCAATCTGAGCTACTAACACCTTCGAGAATGCAACGGACTAATCTTGTTTGCAGACCACTACCACATGTAGCAGAACACTGAAAAAGAAAGAAATATAAAATATGAATTTTTAGTACACACATATAAACGTTATTTATTTATTTATAATTATATATTAATAATATATTCTTCTCGAAGAAGAAAAATAGCCTGTATATTGTATTCTATCTCATTCCTCTCGCAGATTTAATCCTGTAGATGTATATTTACATATATATATATACAATTTAAAAGAAGTTTTTACTTTAAAAATTTATATAAGCATATAAATTTGCATAAATATTATATTATTATTAATACTAAGTTTATTCTTAGGGAAGTTGTTTTTTGGACTGGTTTAATTAAGATGAACACTATATTTATTCGTTGAACGTTTCGTCTCTATTTGAGACTTCCTCTGCAACTTAATAGTTATGTTCATAAGTCAATATAACATCATTTTTATTACAGTCATAAGTTTAATTTAATTTAGCATGTGAAGTTCAGGAAATGTCAGAGAATGCAATGCTGTAAATTGTGCATCTTTGCAATTTTTTGGAAAAGTTTTGATAAATATTTTTTATACTAAAAGTGAATAGATTTAGATAAAACTTATACTAAATTGAAGTACATTCTTTTGTTTACACGTAGTATACCTTTTTAAATTATAAATCGATTTGCAAAGGTTCAAAAAATGTCAGAGAATGCAATGCTGTAAATTGTGCATCTTTGCAATTTCTTTGAAAAGTTTCGGTAAATATTTTTTATACTTTTAGTAAATGGATTTAAATGAAACTTATATTAAATTAAAGTGCACTCTCTTATCTACACGTAGAATATAATATCGAGTTATAAATTAATCTGCAAAGGTTCATAAAATGGCCAAGAATGCGATGCTGTAAATTGTGCATCTTTGCAATTTCTTTGAAAAGTTTCGGTGAATATTTTTAATACTTTTCGCAAATAGATTTTAATGAAACTTATATTAAATTATAGTGCACTCTTTTATCTAAACGTAGAATACAAATTTGAGTTATAAATCAATCTGGAAAGGTTCATAAAATTGCAAAGAATGCGATGCTGCAATTTATTTCCTACTTTGCCGGTTTATTAAAATGTTTCGGCAAATATTTTTAATACTTTTTGCAAATTGATTTTAATGAAACTTATATTAAATTAAAGTGCACTCTTTTAGCTACACGTAGAGTACAAATATGTGTTATAAATCAATTTGCAAAGGTTCGAAAAATGGCAAAGAAAAGAGTAATGCCTAAAACCAGGCATTGTTAACATTGCCGGCCTAGGTTCCAAACCACCCCCGGCAATGTTAACAATGCCTGTTATTCACATTGCCTAATCCGCCAACTTTTCTTTGCCATTTTCCGAACCCTTGCAAATTGATTTATAACACAAATTTATACTCTACGTATAGAGAAAAGAGTGCACTTTAATTTAATATAAAAATCATTAAAATCTATTTGCTAAAAGTATAAAAAATATTCGCCGAAACTTTTTAAAGTATCGGCAAAGTAGGAAATAAATTGCAGCATCGCATTCTTTGCTATTTTATGAAACGTTGCAGATTGATTTATAACTCAAAATTGTATTCTACGTGTTGATAAAAGAGTGCACTTTAATTTAATATAAGTTTCATTAAAATCTATTTGCGAAAAGTATTAAAAATATTCACCGAAACTTTTTAAAGAAATTGCAAAGATGCACAATCTACAGCATTGCATTCTCTGACATTTTCTGAACTTTACATGCTGAATTTATAACTCGATATAGTAATCTACGTGTAGAGAAAAGAGTGTACTTTAATTTAATATAAAAATCAATAAAATCTATGTACTTTTAGTATAAAAAATATTTACCGAAACTTTTCAAAGAAATTGCAAAAATGCTCACTTTACAGCATTGGATTCACAGACATTTTCTGCACTTTACATTTGATTCTTATAACTTAACAAAGTATTCTACGTGTAGATAAAAGTTTGTTCTTTAATTTAATATAAAAATTATTAAAATCTATTTGCTAAAAGTATAAAATATATTTACCAAAACTTTTCAAATAAATTTTCAAAGATGCACACTTTACAGCATTGGATTCACAGACATTTTCTGCACTTTACATTTGATTTTTATAACTCTTCTAAGTATTCTACGCGTAGACAAAAGAGTGTACTTTAATTTAATATAAGTTTCATTAAAATCTATTCACTTTTAGTATAAAAAATATTTTACAAAACAATGTATTTATAAGTTTTGAAAAAATATTAAACTAAAACATTCGTATATAGTAGTGTTAGAAAAGTTATGGTAGGATAACGTTTTTAAAAAATTGACTTCTATATATAAGATAGTGAAAACTTATGACTGTAATAAAAATGATGTTATATTGACTTATGAACATAACTATTAAGTTGCTGAGGAAGTCTCAAATAGAGACGAAACGTTCAACGAATAAATATAGTGTTCATCTTAATTAAACCAGTCCAAAAAACAACTTCCCTAAGAATAAACTTAGTATTAATATTAAAAAATTTTGAATAAGAAAAAAAAAAAAAATCTTGATTATATTAACATTATATTATTATTATTCTAGACTTACATGTTATTTAATATTGAGAACATACCTAATAATAATCTAATTACATAGGAATTATTATTAATGTTATTAAAGTATATAATTATTTTACCTTGGACCAATCGGAGGTATACCATTCAGCTGAACAAGGCGTTATCTCGCAAACCTGTTCGCTTCTCGGCTTCGTGCTATTACAATTTTTCATTTCTACCAGAGTATACTCTCCATCATTTTTTTTCGTTGTTTTCGAAATGCACAGCACGTCTCTATACTGTACACCAATTCCGCAAGATACGGAACACTAAAAATAACAAGCAATTATGCTATCTAATAATGGATTTGCAAATGATTAATTAATAAACATTAAGATGAAAATATAAAAGTAGATATAAATAAAATGTTATGTTACTGTGAAAAAAAAAGAAGAAGATGATAAAATTATTTTGACACATTAATAATTGAAATTATTTTATATTTAATTAAATATTATATTGTGTTTGCAAATAAATTGAAGAGAAAATATATAGGATAGTTGTGAGAATGATTGTTAAAATTAGAAATGATTTACTAACGGAAGTCCATGGCCCGGTAAACCATTTAGCGTTTTCACAATTGGTTGCATTTCCGAAACATTGCCTTTCTGTTTCCGGTTTCTCTTTGGGATCGCAAAATAATTCACTTCCTTCGGAACAAGCCACTCGTCTACTTTCAATACCTATACCACATTCCGTGGAACACTGTAATTCAATAGAAAGTAAAACACAATGTTAAGTGTTAAACAAATTTTTGTGTATTTTATTAAACTATTCTGTATAATTTCCAAAAATATATATCATTCTATGAAAATATTATATATATTATTTTTTAAAATTAAACACAAAATATTTAAATTGTTTCTCACCGTAGGCGACCAAGTAGAATGCAACCAAGGTGAACGTCGTTCGGAATTACTTTCGTTTTCGTTATTAACCAAACACGGTGCATTGTTGCATTCTTCTCGGGATGTAGGTTTACTTGACAATGGACACGATTCACCGGAAGTTATACAGGTGACCGTTCGTTCTTTAAATCCTTTTCCACAACTAGTCGAACACTGAATTATAAAATATTTCAAAAATACGATAAAATATATGAGAACGAAATAATTTAATTTGATTGAGAAATTTTGAAACTTTGGATGATTGAAAAAGTTGAAGACTATCACCAAAAAAAATATTAATAATTATTAATTATTCATCATATTTTTTGTGTACTTACAGAACCCCAAGCACCAACATTCCACCTCTGTGTTGATTGTGAATAAGTTTTGCCTGTTGATGAAGATACCGATACTGACAATGGTTGCATATGCCTCAGTTCAGGTGTATTCATAATCGGACAGGCTGGTCTCGAACACAATTCTTCGGTCTTTAAATCAGGTGGTTTAGTGCAAGCACCTGGTGCAACACGCATAGTCATTCTCGAATTTAATTCTTGAATACATTCAAGTTTTCTCGTTCGTTTACCAACACCACAGGTAACCGAACATTCGCTCCAGTTTTCTGCTCTCCATCTGGTATTAACAAAACAATTTAATTACAATTATTTTTTATTTCAATATCGAATAATTTTCTTTTCAATTTATACGTTAATTTGACAAGCAAATAAATGACAATTTTGATATCGTTAATTTATACAAAAATAATATATCACATTTTAATATTTTATTTTAAAAATTGATCATTTATTTTAAAATTTTCCAAAAAATGTTTTTATCAAATATTTATTGAATTATTGTAAATATTTGTATTTAATGAGATGCAATTTTTACCTGGCCGGACAAGGATGTTCATTACATCGTATTACTAAAGAAGTTGTAGGTTTTTCTATATAACGACAACGTTTATCGTGTACAACTATTGCTTCGGTACTTTCACGAACACATTTCCAGGTTGACGTTTGAACGCCTAAAAGACATATGAAAGATTTTCTTAATTTATCTACTTGTTAAGATCAATTGTATATATTTTTATTTAGTATTACTAATAATAGAAGCAACAAGCAGATATATATTAGGACTTTCTTTCTGTTTCCTCTTTCTGTTTCCTCTTTCAAGTGTCACTTTACAAGACGATTGCGTTTCCGGATACAGAGATTACGAAGGCTGTGATTATTTATTTTCTTGACTACCCACATCCTGTCAATCTAAATTTAAGCAATTCATTCTAATACTTTTTATGGACAGTTATTTATCAATTAATTTGTTACGTATATATATATATATCAATATGATTAGTTAAATGTTTTATTGTTTAGTTAAAACAATTATTTTTATAATATATCAACGATAATATTCGATTATAATATTATTTATATATTATTTAATAATTTTGTATTATTTATTATTTTTTTTTTCACGCCTAAAAGAAGGCAACACTTTGTACTCTGTCGGTAATAGTAGGAAACATTATCGTAAAATTATTACCAAACACGTAAAAACAGTTGCCTACTTACAGGCGTATAAAAAAATAAAAAAAAGAATAAAAATTAAGATCCTTACTTTGATTTATGTTTAATAAATTTCGATAAATATTTTGTATATTTAGAATAAATAGATTTAGATCAGATATAATTTGATAATGAATAAACATTTGAACAAAATATTTCGAGAGAAAAATGAATCGAAATGTTCGATTAAAGTTAACGTATAAAAAAAAACAAATTTATATTTGAAGATTGTGATCTCGCGACAAATAATTGAACTTGAAGGTAATTCTTTTTGTTATGTGTATATATGTGTATGTGTGTTTATATATATATATATATCTTTCTTTTCTAATGTGCAATTACACCGAAACGAATGCGTCTCGATTCGCTTCCCACGCCTTAGACGATGAACGTTAAACGAAAGCGGCAACGATGGTGACCTTTCATTATCCGCATTTTTCTTAATTGCTTTAAGCAATAATATCGTGCATGCAGCATTTCGTTGTAAAAAAAAAAAAAATAAGAACAAAATTATAGAAAAAAAAAAAAAAAAAAAAAATAAATAAAGACGAGAGAGAAAGAAAAATGTTATTACGAACTAGCACGTTTCGCGTTCAATTGAACAATAAATATTTTTATATTACCTCCCCCGCATTCTTTCGAACACGACGTTGGCCCAAATTCTTTCCAAATAAATTTCTTTCGTTTTTTCTTCTTCATTTTTGAATTAGGCTGATCACCTGCCATCACTGTAGTCGGTGGACGTTTCATTTCTTCCGTTTGTGAGGCGTGTCTTGTATGCTCGTAATGAATACCACCTTGAGATTGTGGAAAATCTGCTCTTCTAATGATAGAACTGAATAATTAAATAATTAAAATGATTTGTCAGATTTTTTTTTTTTTAGCTTTTTTTAAAGGACGAATACCATAAAGAGAACACAAAATTAGGTCAAGTTATATGCAGAAGGTTAATTGACTTATTGTTTAAATAAATCATAAGTAATTATAATAAATAAATCTATTGATTTTAATGAAACGTAAGAATTGTTCTATTTGTTGTTAATTAAAAAAGAAAAAAAAAGAAATGTAATAAATAATACGCGCGAATTAAATTGGAATGAATTTTTGTTGTTGTTGTTGTTGTTGTTCATAGGTATTTCTACGTATTTAAACTTGACCTAATTGTAATTCGTAATGAATGATTTATTAATATTGTTGAAAGACAAGCTTACGTTCTCGTCAAGGGAGTATTTATGATTCGATGAGAACCACCGTCGGGAATTTCATTCCCTCTTTGATCATTGCTCGATACTGTAATCATATACGCAATTATGTATTAACCGGTCATTGATTAATGAGTCAATCATTTCTATATACAGTTCTGTAAAGCTTTCCTTATGGAATTAGAATTTATTGATCATGTACGATCTATTAAATGATATAATACATAACAACACATACAAAATATGCCAATTTATATTTCGTATTTTAAAAAAAACATTACGTTTACAATCTGAAATTGTAATAAATATTTAATTGAATAAAAATAAAACTACAAAATTATCCTCCCCCTAAAGAGAAAATAAATCTTTTCATATTAAACTTACTTTTTTTTTTTATATAATCTAACATTTTTCTCGAAACATTTTATTAGTAAAATGAAAAAAAATACTGGAAATAGTTTATAAGAGTTGACAAAAAGTTAATTGTTATTATCATTCTCTTCTCTGCGTGTAGTAACGTATTAAAATAAAATGAAAAGTATGTTCTCTCAGTGATTCTCAAACTTTTTAATTGAAAACTTTAAAATTTGCTTTTTAAACAATATATTATATTATATTATCATACTTTCTCTTACTTGGTTCAGAAATTGGCGGTATTAAAATTCTTTCTCCTAGTCCACCAACCCCTCCACCACCACCACCACCCCCACCTTCTTCACCTCCTTCAGTAAATACTCCTTTAATTGGCAACATGTATTTGTAAAGAATACCCGGATTCATTTCTTGAAATAAAATCTAACGAGAAAAAAAAAAGAATATATAATAAATAATTATATAATTAAATAAAGAAAAAAAATATTAACTAGAATTTTGTATGGTGGTATAGAAATTAAGGTGAAAATTAAACGTACTTCTAAACGAAGTGTATCGTTTAACGGTCCAGTTGCCAAGATGCACTCCAAACGGTTTCTATCTCCCCTTTGGTATGTTAATGTTGTGCCAGCCGCTTTATAAGTGCCACTGGGACTATAAGACCAGGGCCCATTTAAAATGTAACTCCCATTGCTGTCCCTGAGTGCTGTAAATTGATCGATACTTCCTTTCATTTTTAATACAATTTCTGTTATATTATTATTTCATTTAACGATAAATAATTCATCATTGAGAAAACCAATTTTATTTCTTTTATGGGGATTATCTTAAATCTTTTATGTATATACGCATGATTTTTTTTATTAATTATATATATAAATATATTTTCAAATATATTTTTCGAATATATTTGATACGTGTATACAAAAAGTATACGTATCTTATTTAATTAAACATTTATCTATACGATTTGTGAAAATATATTAATATATTATTATAATATATATAAATTAGTAATAATACAAATAAAAATGTTTAATAATATTATACAATAAATCGTTCCCAGAAATAGCAATAAAAAATAAAGCTATTTAATTAAATATTTATCTATACGATTTGTGAAAATATATTAATATATTATTATAATATATATAAATTAGTAATAATACAAATAAAAATGTTTAATAATATTATACAATAAATCATTTCCAGAAATAGAAATAAAAAAAAAGTTATTATAATAGGACAAAGTTCTAATAAAATGAGGAAGAAGAAGATATTAATATTGATAAACATTTAAGATGTATATTTAATGTATTTTATATAAATAAAATAGAAAATTCTTGAGATACATATATGCTGAGATTAAAAAATAAAATATAATAAGATATAAATTTACCTAAAAAATTCGAACTGAAACGTAATTCGGAAATGTTGAGAGACATGGCACCCTTTGGAATCGTTGTTATTGAATAATGGCCCTTTGGTAGGATCGGTTCCATAAAGATACCTTCGAATGATCTGCAACCCTGTCCTCGTCCTCCACAAACACCACATGCATCCATTGTTGCACCTGAACCTATTACACCATCGCAACCTACGGGCTAATATTAAACAAACAAACAAACAAATATCTCATCTAAATTAATGTATTTATATAAATATATATTAAATAAATAAATTATCATCAACAAATAAAAATATACGCAATAAAATAATACGACGATTAATTTCAACAAAAGAGAGAATAATATTCGCACAACCTATGGGCTAATATTAAACAAACAAACAAATATCTCATCTAAATTAATGTATATAAATATATATTAAATAAATTATCATAAAAAAAATGCGACAATATTAATTTCAATAAAATTGTATTTGAAAATATTGTTCAAACGATTTGTATTAGAAGATCAATTATTATTATCAAAATTGTACTTTTTTTTACGATAACAAAAATAATTGTTTCGTCGATAATAATATAAAAAAATATTGAAATAATATCTTTGTAATAAAGAATTTTCAACAACACATTGATAATATTAAAATTGACAATAAATATAATACCTATGAATACTTTTTGCGAATCACCATATATATATATATATATATTTCTATGCACATATAGAATCAATATAAACGGATGTATTATAGATAGTGAATATGGGTTATCGTGTAGGTGCTTACCTTGCATTGTCCAGCTACACAAAGCCAACGTTCCGTACGTTCCATAGAAATTCCGGTATTATGTCCACGAAGATTTGGACCGTCGCAGGGTGTGCCATCGATTACTGATGGTTCAAGCGTTGCATAAAAACGTTGACCAACTGCACGGCAATTGAGTGCACACGAGTTTGGTGCTATGTAATAAAAAGGAACATATGATAATTTCAATTTTTATTTTTGTTATCCCAACCCCATTTTTAAACATAATCGGAATTTATTTTTCTCAATTTAATCTATGGCTATATACTTATTATTATTATTTCTTATTTCGTTATGTTTTCATTATTGTTTTTTTTTTAAATATTTAATTATTTATATTATAAAGTGTGTAAAATGAATTTTAGTACCATCCAAAAATGGGATCCAAGTGTAAACGTGTCCCTTGTAATTTTTTTCATTGTATTTGGCGCACTGTTCCGTTCGCAAGTCATCGGCAAAATTCGGACAATCCTATAGGATAAACGATAGGAAAAAAATAATATTTTAATATTTACATATATTATTTTCTTAACGTAATATTTAAATTCGAATTTGTCTTTTCAACTTGTCACTCAATTAATAGATTAAAAACTTGTTCTTTTACTATTCCTTAAGAAAAAAAAAAAAGTGCAAGGTGGGCAGTACAAGGTACAACAATATTTTATATCTTATATCAAAAAAGGAATTATACTAAATTACTTAAATTATACTAGTGAGAAGAGACTAAAAGCAAAAACAATTTTTAGATATGAATCATTGATGAACCATTATGATTCTATTTAATAAAATACAATTGATGGTTATGGGGTGATCCAAGGTGGCAGTCAACGTGTTAACGATTTACGAAATTGATTTCAAATGTGTGTCTGTTTTATTATTATTATTATTATTATTATTATTCTTTTCTATCGAGTAAGAAGAAGAAGAAGAATAGAAAAGGAAATAAATATAAATATAAAGATAAAGAATGAAAGTGTGAGATGAAGGGGGTAAAAAAAAAGGAATAAAGGGGCCTCTATCGTACTTATGAATTTTAAAGGGACGTCGCGACAGGACGTACGTAAATCTCAGCGTACCGTACGGTCCCTTAATTGGCCATCGTGATGATTTGTTCTCAACTCGTGACTTGTTTCCCATCCCTTTTGTAAGGAAAACTTTCATCGTGGATTTCAAACTTTTCCTTTCTATGGGAGATGCATTTGTCTTCTTACGCGTGTGTATATACGTGTGTGTGTGTATGGTAATAGTAGATATAAATTATAATAAATATATACCTGTGTATTACACGTGTGATATCTTTTGTATATACCAATGCAGATGGGCCTTATATTTTGTGTCGTATCATTTTCCGTGATCGGGCTTCGTTTTCTTAAATCTCTCCTGTAAATTATTATCCATAATTATTATTATATTATTCTTTTTTTTATTTTTCAATTATGGATATCAATGTTTGTAAGTGAAACAGTATCTTAAAGTTTAAATATTAAATATATAAATAGAAATTATGTGTGTAGATATATTTTATTTATAGAACAAAATTCTTTATGGATAATATAATTCTTCAAATATTATATACATAAAAATAGTAATAGGTTATTACCAAAAATGTCAGATAAATATAAATGAAATAATAATAAGACATTGTAAAAAACATTGTAAGTTGTACAATAAAAACCTGATTATATATATAGTAATAGGTTATTAGAAAAAAATTAGATAAACTTATGCACGTCTACTTAATATATTAATATCGAAATATCTATATTCAAACATTTCCCATATATTGTTCTGTCAAATAACATTAAAAATCGTGTATTATTAAAACAACAATAACAAAAAACAACAAAACTCACATAAAATGTAATAATAATAATTCAAAATATTTCCATAACTTTTCCAACTGATTGATAATTTACAATTTAAAAATCATACGAATGATCATGAATACCATCTAAGAGGTCTCGAAAAATTGTACTTCCTTTTTACGGTATACGGGAACATGTTGAGACGATTAACCTCATCCACCCTCATCCCACCCCAATTCCCATGAATTACCAATGCTCTGCCCTGTGTAAAATGCTCACGATCAACCGATTCGCGTAATCTAACGATTAAATTCACGGTTAGAATGCAAAACTTTAAAGATAATGACGCGTTAGCACGATACCGTTAACTTTTCGCGCGATCCGATCGTAAGCATCTGTTCGAATGAGAAACGAATGGTTAGGGGGGGTATGAAGGGGGGAATAGATAGTATATACTTCGAAAGAAAGGGACTTTACCGATCCTTTTTCCTTTACGAACATGTTTCCTCTTCTTACCTCGATCAAGATAACGAAATAGGATCGCGTGAACTTCGATCGTTTCGTTTCTAATCGATTCGAATAATGGGACGAACACGCGAAAGAAAATTTATGGGACACTGTCGACGACTTTTATTCCCGTGGAAAAATTTATTCTTATGGTGTGTGTGTATGTGTGCGTGCGTGCGTATGTGAATTGTGTTAAATAAGAATCATTTATTTTCTATTTGTTACTAGATACACAATACTAATATACAATACGAGATGTATTAAATGTGTAGATATATTCATTAGAATTTTTATTCTTATGTGTATATGTTTATATTAAATAATAACAATTAATTTTCTATTTGTTACTCGATACATAATACTAATATACAATACGAGATGTATTAAATGTGTAGATATATTCATTCGAATTTTTATTCTTATGTGTGTGTTAAATAAGAAAAATTTGTTAACTATTAAAATATAAATTTTTTAATAGTTACGTTTAATAAATATTTTTGTAAAACGTTTAATAAATAGTTTTGTAATTAAACGTTTTCTATCTTGTTCTAATAAATATGATATTAATTCGAAAATCTAATCTAATCTAATCGAATTATAAATAATTAATGATAAAAAATCACAAACGATATTTAATTTCATTATTTTCTATTATAATTGTAAACAAATTGTCGATAATTTTTCTTACCGAAGAGGAACACATTCTCGTGATTGAGATTGAACACCGGTGCCACAAGTTCTGGAACATTCGCTCCAACTGCTCCAGGTACCCCAACTACCTCTAGCACGATTCTCCCGACCAATTCCAAATTGAGTTCTCTCTTGTAGCATATGATACACCTTTAAGATAAATCAGAATAATAATCACCATCAAATGAAAGTATGTGTGTGAAAAACTCGTGCTAACATCAACAGTTTATTACTGACACGTGATACGCGATTAAATCTTTAGTTCTCGCATATTTAACAAAAAAACATTTAACTTATAAGTTAGATTCTTGAAAGATAATAAAAAAAAAGAAATTTAAAACGATACTATAGATTACATGGTAAATTAGTAGGATTTGAAAATCAAATAAATATCGAGAATCATTTTTTGTTAGATTATTATTTGGATATTTAATAATTATTTAAATTTATATAATATGTATGATCAAATATCAAATTGCATTCTTTATTTATTTAGATTTATTTCAACGTAACTTTACGTGTATATTAATTACGATTTGTTAATTTAAATTATATCCATACATATATATATGCATGTAAAATAATTTATGACAAAATAACATATGAATTTATATATATATATAAAGTTTGTAAAATGAATAGTATAATTAAATATATTTAAACAAAAATAAATCTCTTCGCGAATGATTAATATTCCAACTCACAAAACAATATAATATATTCGTAATATTTAATGATAAAATAATAACGAAAGTTTCCCTATTATATTATATCCGTATGGTAATACCTAAACTTATAGTTAGTTACTATTCCCAGTAAATACAGTTTATACAGTTTATACAGTTTATACAGTTTATATGGGAGTTTTGTTTTTGCATAATTTTAATCAACCAGATTACTAAGAACGGTTTCATTTCACGAGGACACGGTTTGGTGATATTGCGGTGAAACTCGATACGATAACACCATACGTGATATCACGTATTTACGTTTTGCAGTTTAACCCTTCTCTTCCCTTAGTTTACCGTTTAAATAAATAAATAAAAAAGAGTGAGATAGAAAAAAAAAAACAATCGTCCTTGCACAGAAGCTCGACTTTTGCTCGTACAATAATTTAGGAATCTGCTCGGATGTCAATTAATCATTATACCAGTACTTACCACCCAAGAATAAACTCGACGTAATTTTTCAATTCATTTACGTAAGTGGATTAAATTAATATTCAACGAAAGATGAAATGCCAAGGATAAGATATAGATATCATCACGTTTATTAATTAACTTAGGTAATCGTTTTATCGTGTTATATATATATATATATATCTTGAGAAGGAGATAAACAAATATTATTTTCAAATTATACACGTTAAAACAATTGAATATTACAATATTATGAAATAAAGGATTATTCACCTGTGTGAAAACTTACTTCGATCGGATACTTTTTTGGTATATGCGAAGATGATACATTGATGTGCATGAGTGCGATGAAAATCAGGATAGATCTGAAAAATAAATATATTAATAAGAATTTTAAATGAAATGTTTAAAATTAGTATCTACCATTTAATCAATTATATTCATATTTTTCTCTTTCTAAATATTAATATTTTAAATATAAATATTTTCTAATCCATTTATATTATAAATAAATAAATAACATACATTTATATATCTCGTGTTTTGTATATATTGAACAAAAAGAAAATTATTTAATATATTTTATATATAAGTTATATAAAAATAAAAACCTTATAGAGTAAAGTATTTCATTTACTCAAACAATTCGAAATAACATCACAATTAATAAAACTAAATCTCACATATATATATATATATTATAATACAAATTGTGTGAAACATTGTGTTATCTCGTTGTAAGAATGCATTAAACGCGTTGAAATAAAATCGTAAATTTAATCTTAAAGGAAGTATCATCATAATACATAACCATAACGAAGATTAAAAGCCTAAACGATTCGAGTTTCTTTGGGTAATTACCACACGTGTATCTTTAGTGTTGAGAAACATTAAATAGAGAAGTAAGAAGAACGTGCCGCTAAAAATTGTTGAGTTCTACGAGACCCGAGGAATCTTTGAGTGCGTTTGTCGGTGGCAGTGATCCTCTTATCTCTCTTATCTACCAACCATCTCGCTTCGTTAAGCTAGAAATCTCAAGAACGCGGTTTTAACCTTTTCCAGATGGTCACACGCGAGCCGTACAATTTTCCCCGATGTTTCAGACTTTTAAACCAACTCCACCATGATACACAAACTGGTATTTTTTTTTTTTAATAATTATTTTCTACTCGGAATATAAATTAGTCCTAGATGTGTGGTCATACGCGTCAATTTAAAGTATTTAAAAATGGTAGATTTGATAAGAGGGTCAAGATGACGACGACAACTTGGAGTTGTTATACGATGACATTTGTTCAACTATTTATACAAAACTCGTCATTCTATCGCGTACAATTTCATTTTATTTATTATATATATTTATTTATTATATATATTATTATTTATTATATATATTATTATTTATTATATATATTATTATTTATTATATATATTTATTTATTATATATATTATTATTTATTATATATATATACTAATCGTTGTTTCAACTAATCCGTGAATTTGTTTTCCTCCTTTTATTATATCTATATATGCAATATATTATTTAGATATTTCAAAATTATTCATTATTCCAATAATATTAAAATATCATTTTTTAGAATATATTTATCCTTTGTATATAAAAAAACACACACAACAAATGAAATAATATTAACTATACGATTTCACATAAACGTTATATTTCGTTTAGTATTATTAATAATCGTGTATAATAATTATCCCTTCAATCGTATAATATAAATATAACATTATAAAATATGAAATCGCATGTATATAGGGTGGCGCCTATTAAATACAATTTTTCTTGGTTGAAGGATCATCAAATATCTAATAATTACGTAAGTAAGTAACCGATCGGAAGTAAGTACTCGTTTCAATCGCGTATGAATCATGATGAAAATCGAAGGATGCTCTTTTAGAATTACCTTTTAATCTCGAACGAGATGCCGTCTTGATTCAACTATCTGAAGATAGCTACCTATCTACCATCGGGTAGGTAGTAGGCGCCACTTCATTTCGCTATGGGTAATCGTTAATAGCGTAAAAGGAAAAGGGGCTCCCTACCAAGAAATAAAAATAAAAAAATAAAAAAATAAAAAGAAGAAGAAATAGAAGAAGAAGAAGAAAAATAATAATAATAATAAAGGAAAATAGGAGTAAAGCAGTGACGTTCTTAGTTGAAGTAAAACTGTGCCACTACTTTAAGCACTATAATAACGTTTCACTTGTAACCATTTCTCGGAAAGCTTAATTAATCATTACGCATGGCCCGGAGATACTTTGCTAGTATATTTAACAGCAAAAGAGTAATAAAAAGAAAAGAAACAAACAAAAAAACTACGAAACAGATAGAAAGAGTGTGAGTGCAATAAATGCATAATGAAAAATATTCTAGGTAGATTAAAAATAAGAGTAGTAGTAGTAATGTATGTATGTTTGTGTGATAATAATAGTAGTAGTAATAGTAGTAGCAACTGGGTATTCCATTTTGATATCAGAAAATGTATTCCCCATCTTAACTTTCCACTAGATGATTTAGTAAATGATGCGTAAGAGTGGTGGATGGGTACGTAACGTCTCGGTGCGTGCAACCGAAGCGACGAAGCATCGCACGCGCGAAAAAGAAAAAATATTAGGGGGAGTAGAGGAGGGGGGTGGGGAGGGTAAGAAAAAAAAAATAAAAATAAAAAGAGCGTGTGGTGAAGAGAGAGAGAGAGAGAACTCTTCGCTAAGATCGGCCAGTTTTATGATTTGATTTATTCCTTTTACCATACGGAGGTCACGCTCGAGAGAACTCGCGTGTAGAAAATCTTGTTTCAAAGTCGTCGCGCGAGCTTCCCTTAGTTAAAATTCTTTTTCGATTGAAAAGGAACATAATTATTTTTAATTTCGTTAATGTAATATATATTTTTTTTATCGCGTATTTGTTCCTCTTATTTTTTTTGTATTTCATTTCTTTTTTATTTTTTTACCAAATATATTTTTGTTGTTGATAAAGGAAATTATATTTTCTCTTTGATTATTCGAATTTTTATTACGCGTTTGTATTAAAAGTTATATTCCGGGAAGGGTTATTTCTTATTTCTTTTATTTTTTTTCTTTCGATCGTGACCTACTTTCGTTTAAAGTCAAATGAAAAAGCACCCAAGTGAATTTAATGTCCCGACAACAAGTTAAAAGATTTCTTGCTCGTGGTGGAGTTTTTAAACAGTTCCTACGCCATTGAATACAAGAGCGGCATTGTCTAGGAGGCTGGTGCAACACCACTACCAACAACACTAACACCAACACCATCACACCATCATAACAACCAAAGCAACATACGGAGAACACGTCCGTGTCTCGTGAGAGAAAAATAAAGGAAGGAAACTCTTCTGCTGCTGCTGCTGCAGAAGAAGCAACGTGAAATAGCTAGCTAACTTGTTAGAATTTATGATAGTACCGTGAGATGGATTATCGATCCTAGAAAGATGACGAACTACTACTATCTTTTTAAGACTTCCGTATGTTTTGATAGGTTTGATAAATTAACTCAATTAACTGTCGTATTTTTGATCAATGTGAGAGAATCATTGATAATATATATTTTCAATAATATATATTATATTATATATAATAATATAATTATATTATATATAATATTAATATAATTATATTATATATAATATTAATATAATATATTATGTTTCAATTATTTCAAAATGAAAGAAAAATAATTTGTCTATTATGTTAGAAAGATTTAGAATCGTTACTTAATATATTATTGTCAAAGTTTGACGTTTTATTTTTTGGTTATACACTCGTTAAAAAATAATAATTTAATGTTATATTATTATTATATAATTAACACAATTAACTGTCGTATTTTTGATCAATGTGAGAGAATCACTGACAATATATATTTTCAATAATATATATATAATATTAATATAATATATTTTTTTATATTTCAATTATTTCAAAATGAAAGAAAGAAAGAAAAATAACACGTTTGTCTATTATGTTAGAAAGATTTAGTATCGTTACTTAATATATTATTGTCAAAATTTGACCATTTATTTTTTCTTTATATACTCTCGTTAAAAAATAATAATTTAATGTTATATTAAAAAATTGTATTGTACGAAAATATAACCATAGGATATAATATATTAAAAGTATACGAATTTTCCTGATATAAAAGGGTTATCCTGTAATAACAAAAACTTTTAATCGATTTACTTCTTCTATCATCTCTCTCTCTCCTTTTTTTCAACGAAAACAATTCGAAAAGTAAACAAAATACATCGCGATAATAGAAATTTTTAATCGCGAGGATGATCCATTTATTTAAAAAAAGAAAACAAAAATAAGAAACAAGATAGACTCAAAGTAATTCCAACTAAATTCATAAGTAATAAAATAAAATTCCAAATAAACCAAACAATTTGAAATATTAAGAAAATTTAACCACCTTCTTGACACTCGTCTACTATTAAACCATCTAAAACAAACCTATTGCTTGCGTTTCAAGATTACTTTAAAAAATAATTAGTCAACATTTTTAATCAAATAAAATAACATCTGCGAGATGATATGATTTGAAACAATCGAATTGTAATAAATAACATTGACGCGTTAAAAAAAGGAATCAAATCTCGAGAAAAATAAAAAATGGGTGGTTATTGAACCACCATGGTGATGGGAAGGGGTAGGAGGGTTGGTTGGTTTGTTCGTAAACATCATCGTGGTGGTCCTTCTCATAAATTTTCGTTGGTGCCACCAAATGTGTGTGTGTGTATGAGGGGACCGTGTGTAAATACGAGTATGCATCGAAAAAACAAAAAGGGATGCAAGCAAGCAGGTAGGCAGGCAGGACCTGTTGTTGTTGTTGAAACATGATGCAGGCAAAGGTTCCGATGATACAGGTACGCAAGCAAGGCATTGTCTCGAGACGGTAAGGATCTTGAAGAAAAGCGAGAGCAAGAAGTCGCCCTCGAACAATGGGGCGTGTGAGTTGTTCTCGAATGGCCCCTCTAATGATATCGGAGCACCACCACCTTATATTCTCTTTCTCTTGATATTTATTCTTTTTCTTTTTTCTTTTTCTCTCATATTCACCCTATTTTATTCACTTTTTATTATCACCACCTTTTTCTTCCCCCCCCCCCCGCTTCTCTTTTCTACGTACAAACAAAAAGTTTCTCGTAAGTGCATAAAACAATCGATAGTACGTTTTAAAGTAAACTATTGTTCACGTATATTCAGTAATTTGTGTGTGTTTATGGTATTATAAATAAATTATTATTATTATTTTTATTATTATTGTGTTAGGGTGAATTAAAAGTTCGAATGAATTTATTGCTTTGAAAACTTTATTTTGAAACTGTATAATTGATTGTTTTTTCTTTTTTTTGTAAAATTTACTTTGGAAATATGATATTAATTAAAGAATGCACGAACTTTTAAGATTCACCTTATTATTATTATTATTATTATTATTATTATTATTATTAGGGTGAAGTAAAAGTTCGTGCGTTTATTGTGTTGGAACTTTACTTTGGAAATATTTATTGAAAAATGTACGTACTTTTGATTCACCCTTATGTTATTATTATTATTATTATTATTATTATTACTATTATCGTGCATAAGGTGCATCAAATAAATGTGCAATCCTTAAAGCGTGTTCAATAAAGTTTTTTATCCTAAAATGTTTTCTCAAAATCAAAATTGCAAGAAACTAAATGAATAAAAATTAGTCTTGAAAAAAAACTTTGATTAAAATTTCAGTTACTTCATTTTGATGAATATATATTTAAATGGAAAGTAATTATATAGAGTGGAATTATAATATGCTCGTTTACGTAATTGCGATAGATTTTTCAAACTGTCCGTTTGTATAATTAACACGAACGTTCAAACTTTTGATACTTGTACAATCTTAAAAGAGAATGTTATTTAATTTAATAAAAAAGAAAAAGAAAAAAACAGAAGCAGAAGTGGAGTGTGGGGTGGGGTTGTTCGTGGAAAAATATTTAACAGGGAAATTTTTGATTATTCAAAATCTGCTGATTTCAAGCAAACAACGTGCGATCAAATACAAATAAATAAATTTATTGTGTTAAATATTAATATCGATCAGATATTAGAAATATTTAATAATGTTTATTGATACTTCAATAGAAAATATTTTATATGATTGAGTTTCATATCACTGATAATATATAATATAATAACGAATGCATATTAATATAACACACGTAGATGCAATTGGTGTATTTTATAACGTTGTTGTTACAACAGAATTTTCTTAGAAGAATTTTTTTAAAAGAATTTTCTTATAATAAAAAAACAAATGATTGAAAATGTTGAAACAATCAAATTCAAGGACTATTATAAAACCTATCTATTATTTGTATTACAAAAATTCTAGATATACTTATAGATTATACGAACATACTTTTCTATCGAAACACGAGAAACTTGCATCTGTGTTTAAATTGACGTTACGTCATGTCTCGCAAACGACTAAGAGATGATAAAAATTCACACACACACACACACACACACATGTATATATATATTTATATTTCATACTCGTTAATATTATCTTTCTAGGATAGTCTCGGGGGAGAGAAAGAGAAAGAGAAAGAGAAAGAGAAAAATAAAAAATGAAAAATACAAATTTTTTTTTTCTTTGTGTTACAGGGAATAAGGCTTTTGAAAATTAGCTCCACTCGACGTGGAAATAGTATAATACATTGCTCGTCTTTTTCTTTCTTTCAGTATTATAAAAAAGAAAAAAGGAGAAGAAGAAGAAGAAGAAGAAGAAAAAAAAGAAGCCCTTATTTGTATTCATTCTCTTCTTCTCTTCCCTTTTTTTTTTGAATGGAATAAGGGAAGAGAGAGAGTCTATTTAAAAAAAATGTAACATTATATTACGAAGGTATTATTAAAATATTCGTTAACATTATTATAATATTTAATATGATACGTAACATATTGTATATTATTTTCTATATACGCTATATCGTTATTATATTTTATTTATCGTAATAAAATTTTACAAGAGAAGTATTTATCATTTAAAAAAATATATAATTTGATAGATTTATTGTTTAAAAATAGAAAAAACAGTACGAGACAAATTAGATTAGACAGATTATTTACGATAACGTTTATAATTATAAATATAAATATTAAATATATATTATTAATAATAAAATATTATACTGAATGGGGAAAGAAAAATGTTCTATTATTGGAAAACAAACAAAAAATATGCAATGAGTCTTGCATTTAAATATTGTGCGTAAAAATGAGATGAAAGATCGTTGAAATGTAATTTTTTGTTTTAAAAATTCTTCGCGAGTACTTGCACCGAATTAATTAAATGAAATTTTTTAATTCGCCATCCGTCGAAGTTTGTTTCTTGACCTAATTTTTCCTATTTTCTTCTATCTCTTCCTTTCATCCTTTTTAATTTCTTTTTTTTTAATCACGAAGGAGATTACGAGATAAGAAATAATGAATTTATTATAATAGAAAATTGTATTTTTTTTTTTCAAGGGTAACCGATCTAGTCGGTAGTGATAAAAAAGAAAATTGTCTTGAAAGAACACCTGCGTTTCGAGATCTTCTCGAGAATCTACGACACGTCTACGTTTTATCTATCTTACATACCATGTTTCTTTTTTCATAGATCGATAGTTCACGTTTTTGCCAGATTGATGGTGACCTACTTTCTTCGTTTAATATTTAAACGTATATTTTACGATCGTTCGATCAACGAATTACCTATTCACATATTACATTTTTTATTCCAATTCACAATTCAATGTTATTTCTTTATCTTTCTTATTTGATTTTATTATTATAATTATAATACAAATTAAATATCAAATATATATATATATTTGATAATTAAATATATAATATAAATAAAATAAAATATAATTAAGTATAAAATATAATTTAAAAATAAAATATAATTAAATATATAATATAATAAATTAAATATATAATATATATATATTTGATAATTAAATATATAATATAAATCAAATAAAATATAATTAAATATAAAATATAATTAAAAAATAAAATATAATTAAATATATAATATAATAAATTAAATATATATATTTGTATTATTATTCAAACATTTGTTTCAATTTAAATCTATAACAAATTAACGATCATTAACATTTTCTATATAATATTTAAAAATCTAATATTTTTCTGTGTATTATTGCTTAATTTTAATTATATTATCATGTGTAAAAATTGTTGTGTCCAAATTATATTCCTAAAATAATTAACCGAATAAAAGAAAATCTAACATTATCAAAAATAGTTAAGTTTATTAAACTTATTAATATGTACGACACGCGAAATGAGTAAAGATTAACGAAAGTGGTTTAAAAAGCTTGGCGCATAAAATCGATAAAACTAATTTTCTATCTCTCTTATTTCCTACGAAAGATAAATAAAGAAAGAAAGAGTGAGAAAGAGCACATGTTTTATTAATATTAAGATTTATCGAATTAAAATTCCGTCACGAGCAAGAGCAACGTACTCTCATAGATTGAACTTTACGATCGAAACGACTACAACTACAACAACAACTGCAACCAACAACAACAACAACAGCAAAAACTTGCTGTGTGTTGTGTGATCATCGTGAGACATCAGAAATAGAAAGAGAAAATCGAATAAAAGCTGATATCGATCGTTGCCAATCGATTTACACGAGGGTACCGTTGTAACTTCGGACATGTTAGTAGTATGGGATTACTATCGAAAGTCATACTTACAATCAACAAATTCGATCGATCAGCATTCCACGTTGAGTTTATCGCCAATGTGCATACGTACACGCAAAAGCAATATTAATAGAAAAGAGGATGCGAAAAGAATACGTGCTAGGAATGATTAACATAGATTCGTATTGTTTCTCACGAAGTATATAAGAAAAAGTGAGAAAGAGTATGGGATAAATTCAAACCGAGAGGAAGGGAGAGGGGGAAGGTTTTCATGTGGGTTGAACTCTTTCGTCATCTGATTTCTTTTATAATTATTTGTTTTGTTTAATTTCTATTACGTTAAAATCTAGAATATATTTATATTTACGATTACATTTCTTTCTTTTTTTCTTTCATTCTTTATTGTTTCTGAACTTTTTTTTTAATTTTACTTCCTCGTCTGATTTTCTGTGTGTGTGTGTGTGTGTGTGATCAATTTGAAAAATAAATTTAATATTATATATATTATTAAATTGATTATTAAAATATGAATTTAAATATATAATATCAGAGATTGCTATGTTGTAAATTGTGAATCTTTGCAATTTCTTTGAAAAGTTTTGGTAAATATTTTTTATACTAAAAGTGAATAGATTTTAATAAAACTTGTATTAAATTAAAGTACACTCTTTTCTCTACACGTAGATTACTATATCGAGTTATAAATTCAGCATGTAAAGTTCAGAAAATGTCAGAGAATGCAATGCTGTAGATTGTGCATCTTTGCAATTTCTTTGAAAAGTTTCGGTGAATATTTTTAATACTTTTCGCAAATAGATTTTAATGAAACTTATATTAAATTATAGTGCGCTCTTTTGTCTACACGTAGAGTACAAATTTGTGCTATAAAACAATCTACAAAGGTTCATAAAATTGCAAAGAATGCGATGCTGCAGTTTTTTTCCTACTTTGCCGGTTTATTAAAATGTTTCGGCAAATATTTTTAATACTTTTTGCAAATTGATTTTAATGAAACTTATATTAAATTAAAGTGCACTCTTTTAGCTACACGTAGAGTACAAATATGTGTTATAAATCAATTTGCAAAGGTTCGAAAAATGGCAAAGAAAAGAGTAATGCCTAAAACCAGGCATTGTTAACATTGCCGGCCTAGGTTCCAAACCACCCCCGGCAATGTTAACAATGCCTGTTATTCACATTGCCTAATCCGCCAACTTTTCTTTGCCATTTTCCGAACCCTTGCAAATTGATTTATAACACAAATTTATACTCTACGTATAGAGAAAAGAGTGCGCTTTAATTTAATATAAAAATCATTAAAATCTATTTGCTAAAAGTATAAAAAATATTCGCCGAAACTTTTCAAAGTATTGGCAAAGTAGGAAATAAATTGCAGCATCGCATTCTTTGCTATTTTATGAACCTTTGCAGATTGATTTATAACTGAAATTTGTATTCTACGTGTTGATAAAAGAGTGCACTTTAATTTAATATAAGTTTCATTAAAATATATTTGCAAAAAGTATAAAAAATATTGGCCGAAACTTTTCAAAGAAATTGCAAAGATGCACCATTTACACTGTTGCATTCTCTGACATTTCTAGAACCTTTGCAGATTGTTTTATAACGCGAAAAGATACTCTACGCGTAGACAAAAGAATGTACTTTAATTTAATATAAAAATCAATAAAATCTATGTACTTTTAGTATAAAGAATATTTACCGAAACTTTTTAAAGAAATTGCAAAAATGCTCACTTTACAGCATTGGATTCACAGACATTTTCTGCACTTTACATTTGATTTTTATAACTTAACAAAGTATTCTACGTGTAGATAAAAGTTTGTTCTTTAATTTAATATAAAAATTATTAAAATCCATTTGCAAAAAGTATAAAAAATCTTTACCAATACTTTTCAAAGAAATTGCAAAGATGCACAATTTACAGCATTGCATTCTCTGACATTTCCTGAACTTTACATGCTAAATTTATAACTCGATATGGTATTCTACGCATAGACAAAAGAGTGTACTTTAATTTAATATAAGTTTTATTAAAATTTTATTAGTTTCCAAAATACGCAATCACTTAATTGCCAACCCAATATTATCCCTCGTTATTATCCGTCACAAGCTTCGTTATATCGGTTATCAAGGTAAATTTTATAATTAATTATTTCTCCTGGATAGAAATCTTTATTTTTTTTTTTTTTTTTGTAGAGACAACACAAACGAACGTTACATGGAAAAAAGAAAAAGAAAAAGAAACAAAAAGAAAAAAGAATAAAAATAAAAAAAGAAACGTTGTGCTGCATCTTTTACAAAGTCAAATTCATCAGCGTATCTTCTTAAGCGCCTCATATCGTTGGTTTCTCAACGAGTCACAGGTGCTGTCTAACCCTACTAGAAAAAGAAAAAGAACTAAAAAAAGAAAACGGAAGAAGAAAAAGCTCTTGCATATATCTTTCAACGGGGGCAATATTGAAGGACGACGAGGAGTGATCTCGAAAGATACTCGGCGCCATGAATCATCCTCGTCCTCTTCTTCTTCCATGGGGAATATCACGGGTGTTCTCTTTAGTTATTTTTTCTTTTTTTTTTCCTTTTCTTTTTTAACTCTTTCCTTTTGCACCATAGTAGCTACCATCGTGCGGGTGGAAACGTTCGAGTTTAAAAAAAAATAAAAAAACAAAAAAAAAATCCAACGATCTGCGGACAAACAAAAAAAAAGAAACAAAAAAAAAATGA
The DNA here is from genome assembly GCA_023678865.1 of Polistes exclamans. Classification (NCBI taxonomy): domain Eukaryota; kingdom Metazoa; phylum Arthropoda; class Insecta; order Hymenoptera; family Vespidae; genus Polistes; species Polistes exclamans. The sequence goes on from JACGWG010000033.1 coordinate 1,137,097, forward strand.
GAAACGAACGTGCGATGAAAACGGTGTCCCGATTAGGTGGTCGTCATGTTGAAAGAAGAAAAAGAAGAAGAAGAAGAAGAAGAAGAAAAAAGAAATAGAATAAGAATATATGTGACAGTGAAAAATATAATAAAATTAAATCAAAGTAAGAACTGACATGAGTACAGTGGGAGGGAGAGAGGGAGGGAAGTAGAGATGGGAGAAAAAAAAAAAAGATTAAGAGAATACTTGGTAGCAACGCTGACAGATATGCTTCCCTCTCACTCTTTTGACTCACTCTTATATAGTATCATCCCCCCCCTCCTCATTTCGTTCAATGATTTTCTCCCTTTCTCTCTCATACTTTCCTCTCTCCCTTTTTCAATCTTACAATATTTTTCTCTCACGCGTTCTGTGATTTCTCTCTCTCTCTCTCTCTCTCTCTCTCTTTCACACTTTACAATATTTCTCTCTCTCTCTTTTATATCAGTATATCTTTCTCTCTCTTTCAAACTGTATATTTCTATCTTTATCACTCCTCTATATTTCTCTTTCTCTTTCCCTCTCAATTTGTATATTTCTTTCTCTCTCATACACTCTCTATATCCTTCTCTCTCTTACACACTCTCAATTTGTATGTTTTTTTTTTTCTTTCTCTCTCTCTCTTTTATTCACTTAATGTATTTCACTCATTTTCTATCTTCCTTTTTCTTTCTCTGTCTTATTCTGTTACACCGCCACCGCACCACCACACCACTGCCGAGTGACGTGAAATTATAATTCCGTAAAATTAACGTTGCATATGTTAATTATTAAGAACCGGTCCCAGGCTCGCGGTCGTCTTCAAGGTTCTCGATTCCACTACCTTTCCTGAGAGATACTATATACGACATATATAAGTATATATATATATATATATGTACGTATATATATAAGTATATAAGTTTATAAGTATATGTATATAA
>JACGWG010000033.1:1138050-1164692 GCA_023678865.1 Polistes exclamans
TGTACGTATATATATAAGTATATAAGTTTATAAGTATATGTATATAAGTTTATGTATATATATAAGTATACGAACATATATAAGTATATAAGTATATGTATATATATAAGTATATAAGTATATATATATATATGTACGTACTCACGAGGAGTTACAAGCCACAATCTAGAGAGAGAGAGAGAGAGAGAGAGAAAGAGAGAGAAAGAGAGAGTTGACTCTGGTGGGTTGGTGTGCACACCAGGGTGGCTCTCATTCTGCGCAAGAACGAACGAATGAACGAAAGAAAGAACGAATCGTGCACTTCTCGCTTGCCAACCTGATAGAAAATCCTTCGAGAGAGAGAGGGCTTCCCAAGTGCTAACAGATCGATCTACCTAACGTTTCGTGCTTGCTTTATAAATCATCGATGATATTTTCTTTATTATTATTATTATTACCTATTTCTACTCGCCTTTTTATTTTCGTTCCTATGTTTTTCTTTTTTTTTTAGAGATTATATATCGTATCGAATATTTTTATTATTATTATTAATAAGATAAGAATTTTCATTGAAACAATGAATTTTGTATTAATTATTTATTCTTTTTATATATTTCGTTATTATACTATTGATATTTTTATTTTCTTTTTTTTTGGGTGGGGGAGGGGTTGAAAGGGGGATATAAGATAATTTATAATTATTAATTCGCGAGAAACGTTGTTTTTTATTTTCTTTTGTTTGAATATAATCTTGAACAAGATTATTTGAAAATCACGTTGAAAAATTAATATCGAATAATTTATAACGTCAATTTATTTAATTTTCACAAATGTGAAAAACGACACGAGTGTGTATCCATCCTATTATTACGATTATTACATTCTATTTTTAACAAAAATTACCTTTTGTCATATGATTACTTATGAATTCACGTAAGAATTCAGAGCTAATAATAACATCAATTTATTTCATTCTCACAAATGTGAGAAACGTACTACGTGTACGTGTATTTTTTTTTGTATGCGTGCCCGCTATGAATAACCATATTATTATCTATCTTTTAAAATAGTTGTTTCCCTTGTTTTTTTTTTTATTTTTCGTAAAAAAAAATATTACTTACAATATCACATGCAAGAATTCGCAGATCTAATTATAACATCGATTTTATTTCGTTCTCGAAAAACGTTGTGGAAAAAAAGAAAAAAAAAGCAATTTAGTTAACGTGTTCTCATTGCAGTTATTAAATTAATTTTTTTGTCTAGTATTGAAAAGATAAAAAGAGAATTTAAAACCCCCCCTTCTTCAAAAAAAAAACTGACAACGAGTTCCAATTAATATTTTGCGTTCTATTTTTGAGATCGAAAATAAATTAAAATAAAATAAAATAAAATAAAAATATATAAAAGAAAAAAGAAAAATACAACGATCTCTCTATAACGTGTACTTTTCTTTCCAACCACCCCTATCCCCTCTTTCCACCCCTCACTCTCTCTCTCTCTCTCTCTAAAAAATATTTTTACTTGGGTTCTCGGTGTTTACACGCAAGGACATTATCTTGAACATAATTGAACGGCCAACGAATTAAGCCTACGTTAATGCGAATGCAAGTATAACGAGAGAGAGAGAGAGAGAGAGACAGAATGATAAAAAAAAAATATATATATATATATATATATAAAGAGAGAATATATTTTTTTTTTCGAAGTAGCTGGAAATATTTAACGATCCTCGAGCACCATATTTACGAAGATAATCGTCCGAGTTTACGAAAACTCGGTGAATACTCAATTTTCGATCGAGTTCGACTTTCGACCGCTTAATCGATACTCGAAGATCGTTTACGCGAGCAGGCCCTACGCTATCAAAAATAAGACAACAACAAAAAGAAAAAAAAAAAAAAAAAAAAAAAAAAAAAAAAAAAAAAAAAAAGCTTCGATTAAATCAATTAATCTCGCTCGTTTACGGACAAAATAAAATAAAAAGTATTCGATACTTCTCAAACTTCATTTTCGAATCTTCGAAAGAAATAACAAAAAAAAGAAAAAAAAAGAGAAAAAAAATAAAGAGAGAACGAACGAAGAGGATGAAGAAAAAAAAAAGAAATAATTTACAAAAAAAAGGAAAATAATTTCGAAAGAAAATTTGTTTTCTTTTTTTTTTTACGAAGCAACGAATAAAGATAAATAAAAGAAAAATTAATCGAAGAGATGAGAAAGAAGAATAAAACAAAAAGAAATTTTTTCTCGAGTCTTTTTCGAACGTTTAAAAAAACAAAAAAAAATAAGAAAAAGAACTGGCGTGTGTTTTTTTTTACTTTGACCAACTCGCTAAGACGTGTTCGTTTTCTTTTATTGACACGTTTTGGATAACAGCGGTGCTTTGTGCATACATACACATACCAGAAACAAAAAATGACGTACCTTTGACGATTTTATGTGTACTCTGCATACACATTCTCTGTCTCTTTCTATCCTTTTATTAGTTTTCAAATAATATAATGGATTTTTTTTCGATAAATCGATAGATTCTTTTTATCCTTTCGTTATATTACTCCATTCGAAATTTCGAAATATCTATTTTTATTTTTTTTTTTATGTTTTAAGATATGAAGTAGGATATCTATAATGATGAGTTAAGAAAAGAAACGATGATTAAAAGTTTCTTGAAGATATTTTAACGAACGTACTCGTATGTTTTATAGATTTTGTTAAAGAATTTGTTAGAAAAAATTTGATAGAAATTTGTAGAAGATTGTTAGAAAAAATCTAACATAAAATTATGTTTGTTGTTGCATATTTTGATTATTATAAAAAATAATACGAGTAATACAGTTATTTCTCTTTTCCAAAATTATAATTAATAATTTTATATAATAATATAATATAATAATTTTATTCCTACTTTAAAATATACGAGTAATATTTGTATTCTTATTGCAATTCGAAAAAGATATATATATATATACGTTTTTCTTTTATTCGGAACACTGCATATGATATTTTTATATATATAAAATCAAATAAAAATAATAATATTATTAATAATAATATTAATAAAATAAAATAATAATATTATTAATAATAATATTAATAATTAATAATCAATAATAATAATATTATATTATATATATATAATATAATATTGATGAAAGTTTTTATTTCTTTATACTTAACATTTGATTTTTTTTTCTTTTTTTTTTTAACAATTTCCTACCGTAACATTCACTAATATTTCTTGTGTTTTTTTTGTTTTTTTTATTATTCTTTTCCTTTGCATCGTCGAGTTCAGTAAGACGGACGAGTAAGCACAAAGGCATAACCGAGAAAATTGATGAAGCAACTAAAGTGGGTGGTCGGATTAATCGATTCGAATCCTTACGTAATTTATCCTGATGTGTTTTTTTTTTATACTTGCGATCGATAAAATTCAATCTAACATATAAGTTAACAAAAAAAAATAAAAAGAAAATAAAGATCATTCGTTACGCGAATTCTTTTTCTTCGAATGTTATTAACGATGATTCTAAAAAAAGAAAAAAATGAAAAAAAGTAGAAAAAAAAGAACAAGAAACAGTAAGATTCTATTCAAAGATTCACTTCGCGTTATACGATTTTATTTCTTCTTATTCTTCTTATTCTTTCATCGTGCGAATCTCGTTACTCACGATCGATGATTAGAGAAGAAGAAGAAGAAGAAGAAGAAGACTGCGCGTAATTTTAATAAAGTAAAAGTAAGAAAAAAAAATATAAAGTAGAAAAAGTAAAAAAAAAGGGGAACAAAAATGATATGAAAAGAATGAGTTTAACGATGTTCTGAGAAGAGCTAACAATCGGAGTTATTACCGTCACGGTTGGAAGCGTTTTCATTGAGAAAACGAATATATATATATATAGTATATAATATATACTTTCTCTCTATGCGACTTATCAGCAACTGCAACTGCAACTGCATCAGCATCAACCAGCAGCATCAGAAGACACCACTAACCCGTAATTTTATCTACTCTCGAACACTCGTTTCCCACTTTATCCAACGCACTAAACTAATTAGCTGTTATTGCTGACTAACCATCTCGTAACACGTACCAATTTCATCTTCATTTCATCAGATTTTTCATACATTTATTAGATATATATATATATATGTATGTATATATTAGATTCAATTAATTAATAAAATAATAATAATATAATAATATATGATCTCACATATTATATTATCAATGTGTTTAATTATTTAAAATATATAATATAATATACTTAAATTGTACATTGGAATGTATATAACGTGTATGATACATAAATAATAAATTAAATAAAATTTCAACATATAGTATTATATATTATTTAAAACAGAATGTTTCGATATGATAATTAGTTAAACGTATATGATCTCATATATTATATTATCAATGTGTTTAATTATTTAAAATATATAATATACTTAAATTGTGCATTTGAATGTATTTAACGTGTATGATATATAAATAATAAATTAAATAATTGTAACATATAGTATTATATATATTATTATTATTCTGCTATTATTAGCATACCCATTTAAAGGAAAGAATTCTGACAAGCACCCTAACGTGTATTACATATGTAGGACTGACTGGTGAAACGATTGGATGTTAACGTTCGTAAGAATACAACAAGCTCGTCTCGTTTCTTTCGGCCCATTCTCAAGTATCATAAATAAAGTGATAAGGATAGTCGGCGCCTTGCTACTTCGTTATCTCTCCCTCTTTTTCTTTTTCTTTTTTTTTTTATTCCTATTTCTTCTTCTTCTTCTTATTCTTATTCTTTTTCGTTGTAATAGTAATGACTATACAATGTTGACTACAGTAGATTCCCATATATCGTGTATTATAAATTTATTTTTCATTCACATAATTAATTTAATTGTTTATTAATAAGCAGTAGATATTTCGAACATAAGTAATTCAAAAACTAACATATATATATATATATGTGCTAATAATTATGAAAGTGGTCTAAGTTAAAATAAAAAAAAAAACAAAATTAGTTTATTAGTTATTTCATACCACATTATTTTAAAACTAAATTAATTTAATGTAATTTTCACGATATTGTTAAAAATAAATCATTAGATAATGTTTTGTTATTTCAATATTATATAGAATTCATTTTTAAATGGTCACATATATATGTTTTTCAGTCATAAGTCATGAATTATTTATTATGAAAAGTATTGACAATTATTTATTAAAACACACACCGTGTTATGAAAATTTTGCACATTAAAAATTCTGTTAAAAAATACTATGTACTCTGACTTATATTGAATATGTGTTAAATGCATTATCGGTGATGCATCGAATAAACCATAAGACGAATTACGAAAATGCGAAATGTTTCATCGAGTTAAGAGTTTTTTTTCTCCCTATCTTCTCCTCTACCCTTCTCCCCCCACCACACCCTTCGCGTACAACACAATAATTGAATTTTTCGTTTGAGGAATTGCTTCAGTAATTTCTTTGGAACTTATCGATAGAGACTATGAACCAGAACCAAACTAAATTGCTATTTAATGACTAAACCTTTTCAATGTTCGACCTTGTTCGTAAGCTTTTTAATTCGATTAGCTTCACATCGATCAATTTTAATTAAAACTTCTTATTTATCGATCGTAACAATATATTAATCTTACTAAACGATGATTTCTCGTTTCGTTAAAATCCACGTAATTTTTGTTGACCAATTGATTTAATATAATTTTTTTTTTCTCTTACAATTTCCTTTTTCTTTTTTCGTGAAATAATTTTTGTACATCTCGTCAAACATACATATATATATATATATATACTTTTTTTTTATTTTAAAAGAATATATTTTTGTAATTTTCAAAGTGTGTGTTAGAAAAGAAACGAAGATAATGTTTAACAATGAAATCTTTAAAGTTAAGTGCCTATTATTGGTGGCCTTCATGGTATTCAACATGTTATGATTTATTATATCTGTCCAGCGTGAATAAATCGAGTGTAAGTAATGTTCTGTTATAACAATAAAGAAAATAACTGTATTATTATACTGTGAGAGATGGAAAAGCTACGTGTTTTTATAATAAGCATGACCAATGGTTGTTAACATTTCTGACACGTGTGTTATTACTCTTAAATATTCCAACTAAATTTCTATCTTTCTTATTAACGTATGAAGGATTTGTCATAGATTTTCTCATTTGATTTTTTCTTTTTCTTTTTCTACAATGGTTCATATTTTTAAAAAATAAAAATCCTATTTTAGCGTAATAAAAATTGTTCATTTTCCTAACGTGGTACTTGATTTCTTATGGAAATTTCGAGTTTATCTACTATTCGACCATTTAAATTGCAAATCTGATATGTGCTCGCGTATGTATCCATGTATGCGTGAAAATACATTATGTATGAATTCTAATAAGAAATTTAAAGATAGAAATGTTTTATCATTATTCATTGTTTCTATAAAAAAAAAGAAAAGAAAAGAAAAAGTCTTTCGCAAAGTTTATAGTCAAAATTAAAAATTTATTTCAAATTAATTCCATACGAATTTTGAATTCATTTCACAACTATGCGAATAATTTTATAACTCAAAGAAAATCTAGAATTGAATCGAAATTAAATAATCAATTTTCTTTTTACACACACGAGTAAACATCAATTATTCTTCGATTAACTTGTTCAATTGTGGTCAAACAAACTTTAACTATATTTCAAATAAAAAACATCGAATACTTTACATCATTTTAATTAAATCAACGATATAGAGAAAAGAAAAAACAAACAAACAAACAAAAATATAAAACAATATCTAATAATACTTATTAAAATAATCATCAATTATATATTCATACATAAAATCTATCTGATTAATAATAATAATAATAATAAAAAAAAAATAAAAAAAAAGGGTAACATTTCGTAAGCATAGAATTCCATTTGAAAATAACGAATGATCATCGTGCACAAACGGATGAGTTATCCGTTCGTTTCGCGTGATATTTTTGCCACGACTTAAATGGGAAGGATGAAAAAGGGGAAGAAGAAGAAGAAAAAAAATTACAAATAAAAATAAAAAGATAAAGAAGAAGAAGAAGAAGAAGAAGAAGAATACGCGAGAGGTAAGATCGATAGGTCGCGGTAAGATTTAATTAGGTATTTCGACGACAGGAAACAATTAGCTTCGAACGGAAATTATTCTTCATGTATCTCTTCCATTCGTGTATAAATATCTCTGTGTATGTGTGTGTGTGTATATATATTTGTGTGAGAAATAAAAAGATAGAGATAAAGTGTAGGTGAAAGAGACAATCTTTTCTTCTTTTTATTCTTTAATCTTTCTTTCTCTTTCTTTCTTCCTCTGTATCTATCTCTCTCTGTTTCTTTTTTTATTATTTCTTTTTTCTTCTTTTTTATTTTTTTTATTTATCTCTGTACGCCCGTGTTGTCTTCGAAGCCGCCTCTTGCTATGCTTCGCGTGCTCTTTGGATTCGCTCGAACACAATACACGTAGCCAAGAACAAGCCATTGTGTTTTGGTCGGACAAGCGTCTTGTTGCTTCAACGAACACCTATATATATATGTATGTATGTATGTATGTATGTATATTGCTTGTATTTACTTAGGTTGGTACCTGGGTACAGTGAGAAAACCGATAATGGTCACTTGGAAAGGGGCTACTTTCATTCACCTTTTTATTTTTTTATTCGATTTTATTTTATTTGATTATATTTTTTATTTATTATAATGAATATATATGTATTATATAGTATATATATAGTTATATATATATATGTATTATTAGTATATTATAGTATATATATATATATATATATAGTTATAAATATGTATTATTAGTATATTATAGTATATTATATAGTATATTATATAGTAGTATATATGTTAGTATATTATAGTATATTACATAGTATATTATATAGTATATTATATAGTATATTATATAATAGTATATTATATAATAGTATATATATATTAGTATATTATATATATATTTATCTTGAGATATCATCATTATAATATTATTTCATATGATTTGTATGTAAATTTGGATGAAAAGTTGTACAAATAATCGTTGCAAATGAAACAAATGATTATTCATGATACGTATGCAGTTGAATTAACGTTTCTTGTAAAATCGGTGTGATTCGTTAAGACGATAAAGTAACGTTGTTCACCATCATAAATCCAAGAATGCTGTCTGACGCGAATAATGCCGACTACGAATACACGGGCTCATGCAATAATACCAGCTGTAAAATGCATTTTATTGCATTCACGAATGCAACGGTTAAAGTATTAAACTTATGTTAGTACAACAGAACTTTCGTCAATCGTTTTCGGGATAATATCAATCTGAAATAACCGTAAATGATAATTTTCGATTCCGGTGGTAACCCATTAATCGATCGTGAAACAAGAAAAAAAAGAAAAAAGAAAAAGAAAAACACCGGGAAGAGAAATAATCGAGCATTTTGCATTTCCGCAAAAGAAAAAAAAAAAACATAATGTTATTCGGTGCACCACTTAATTTTATCCGGAAGAGGTGCAACGTTTATGGGGGCCCCTCTACCTCCCTCCCCCCCCCTCACCCATTCGATCGTTCGTTTTAACAGGAAAACCATTTATCGTTCGATCAAATCAAACTCGTTCATCGTTTTTTAGTTAATTTCAATAAATTCATTCAATTATATAAAATGTATTACTATGTGTAATAAATATTTAATTTAATAATAACAATAACAAAATAATTATATATATATATATATATATTTCATGGGATATATCAAAGTAATATCTTTCTAATTGTTTTTTTTTTCCGTATAGTGTAAGAAAGGTAATTTTAATTTAATATTTGGATGAATGGGGTTTTTTTCAATTTTTCTTCTTCAATGTTTAAAATAAGAAAGTCAATAGAGCATAATGTACTCATGAATAAGTCAAAAGAAGTTTGGCTATTAAGTGGAATTGTATAAATGTTTGTTTAGGAACTAGTATAAGTCTATTTGCATCAATGAATCAGTTTATTGGCTGTGCTCGTTAAACTCCTCATCACTTTGACTCTAATCTAACTCGCGAACACGAGTTCTAATTCTTTTTATGGTTGTATTTTTGTAATAAACTTATTATAACAGTGTCCATAATATATCTCTCGTAAATATTTATTAAGTGAATAAATTTATACGTTAGTATTCATTTCTCTTTTTTCTTTTTTTTATTATTATTAGAATTTATTTCTATTATTAATTGATTCTTTTTCTTTTCTTTTAAATTAAAACACTTTTGGTGAATAATTAAAAATAATACACGCTAGAGATAAATTAAAAAAAAAAAGAAAAGAAACGTTTTAAAACTTCAATTTCAAATTTTTGATCTCGTATCGATTCAATTTTGATTATAATTCAATATTGATACAAGATAAAGATCTTGAATATTTTTCAATATACAATATTAATATGCAAAACACACTTAAGTATAATATAATATGTTTCTAAAAAAAAATAAAAATAAAAATAAAAATCGTACAATATAAATTTCTATTGCAATCAAAAGAAGAATAAGAAAAAAGGGGGTTAAATATTTAAATCATTATGATAATTAGCATTAAAAATCACGAATTAATTTACATTATGAATTGATCTTAAATTACGTAGAAATAAAATTCTTTATATATATATATAAATTGCAGGAGTTAATATATAATATAATAAAATTCAAAAGATAATCGACGAAAGGTTATATTAATTTTGTCTATTATAAAAAATTGAAGAAAATAAAGAAAAAAAAAAAGGAAAGAAATGTCTGTAAAAAAATAAAAATAAAAATAAAAATCGTAAAATATAAATTTCTATTGCAATCAAAAGAAGAATAAGAAAAAAACGAGTTAAATATTTCAATTATTATAATAATTAGCATTAAAAATCACGAATTAATTTACATTATGAATTAATCTTACATTACGTAGAGATAAAATTCTTTATAAATTGCAGGAATTAATATATAATATAATTTAAAAGATAATCGACGAAAGGGTATATTAATTTTATCTATTATAAAAAATTGAAGAAAAAAAAGAAAAAGAAAAAAAGAAAAGAAAAAAAAGATTAAACGATCGTGATCATAGTGCGACTTGACGTCAGAACGATCGAACAATCTGCTCACGATTACGGAAGTCGGACGTTCGTCAAGGAATATTATTATTAAAGACCGTTTAAACGGCATGCTTTACGATGCCGGGCGTGGCACTATTATCAATCACATTGTTTCGGAGGGTCGTAAAATGGGAGGATGGCTTAATGGTAGAGAAACTTCGGTCACCGGTCAACCGCATTGTCATCTTATATTCACTCTGTGTATTTGTGTATGTGTTTATTATAATATACTGAAATAAACTATGATCAAAAAATGTAAAATATAAACGTTCACTAATAAATCCACACAAAAATTCATTGTAAAACGTAGAAACACGCGGTTTGTTAAAACGTACACACGTGTTTTCATCATATTTATTTTTGGCACTGTAAGTTTGTCTCTTATGTTGATTTATACGTATGTAGTATATGTGTGTGTGGCTGTGGTATATACTTGAAAAACACGTTTTCAACAGGAATCGAATAGAATTACTAATATGAACGACTATTTGGACAAATAATCAAAAAAATTATACTTAAAACAAACATTAAAACTAAAATAAAAAAACTTTTAATATTTCCATCACTTTCTATATATATATATATATATAAATCTATACATTAAAACAAAACTAGAAATTATTATACAAAAAAGTATTATAATAAACACGAGATATGTTTTTTTTCAGAGAAATAATTTATTTTTTGTTTTTTAATTTTTAATATTTAAAAAGACAAACACGTCGTCTGTGTCGTGACACTTATAAATAAATAAAACACATAAAAAAATATATTCATTCATTTGTCACATTAAAGAGAGAGAGAGAGAGACAAATCGTTTATTTTACAATTGATGTCACAACTGACTAATCTAACGATAGTTCATTCTAAAATAAAAATTTGCAAACATGCTAGGGTAAGTTTACGTTAGAAACGCATAACAAAATTTTCTTTAAAGAAGAAGATTTATCGAGGATACTTTATAAACGATTTCATAAACACTGCAAGAAACATTTTATCAACGTTTGTTTGTTGTTAGATGCCTAAATCACGAAAACTCACTTATCTTATTCTCATTCTCTCTCTCTCTCTCTCTCTCTCTCTTTCATTCTATTTCTATTTCTTACTATTTTTCGTTTCTTATCTCTCATTGTTTCCACTTCCCTTACTTTAATTTCTTATCTATTCCTTCTCTTTCTATTTTTTTTCTATTTATCCCTATATCTATCTCTCTCTCTCTCTCTCATTGTTAGTTCTCACCCCCTCCCCCGGCTCCTCATACACACTATCTATCTATCTATTTCTTTTTTCTCAATTTTTTAAACGACACACGCACACACACATACGTATCTTCCAACAAACCGTGAAATTAACACAAGCGTCTATTTCCAGTTGCGTACGTCAACGGCCCATACACACTGTTTGAGAAGTTTTCAAGTACTTGTGAATATAAGTGGACGCACACACACATATAGAAAATGACGACGACGACCTTCGTAGTTGAACGTTACACAACCATATGCGCTTTTTACATTTTTCCGGTCCTCCTCCGATCTTTTATAAAGAGGAAAACAACATTAGTTGTGACCGAAATTTCTTATCGCACTTGCGTTAAAAGCTTCGTTAAAAAAGTTTGACAAATTTAAATAAAACCAGGACGACGACCCTATGCGATAAGATATATATATATATTGTATAAAATTATTGATGATTTTTATACGAAGTAATTAATTAGGGAAAGAATTTAATTAAATTATCTTCTTCTTTTTTTTTTATTTATTTAAATATGCAATTATGTAAGTAATATAAATTCACTCGTTTGATTTAAATAGTGTTATATTTGTTTTTTAATCTGTGAGAATGAATAAATATATATATATATATATATATATATATATATGTATTGTATTAATTTTTCTATTTATAATTTTAAGCCAGATATCTTTATCTGAAAAATAAGATAATTTATAAAAAGCTTAGGGCCTAGTGACCTATATTTATGGTATACATATGTCCCTTCATGATAGCCTTATATTAAGAGGAATATATTTTTTGATAAATATTATATCGTTGTTACATAAGTTATTATATGTATATTTAATGAGAAAAACTCAAGAGATTTATTAAAATTCAATGGAATAACAATAAAACATTATTTGTTTTATTAACAACAATTGTAATCATCTAAATAAAAAGTTAATTAATTAATAAATGATATATATTATTATTCCGTATATATATATTTATTTAATATATATATTATTTATTATATCTTGATATATTTATTTATCTTTCTATTCTCACAGTCGTATATATATATATATATATATATATTATTATTTATTATATATATATATATATTATTATATTTGATTCCATATATATATATATTATACAGACAAGAGAATATTTATTGTGAAATAAGAGTCAATAATTTAATAAATAACAAAAAATTTAATTAGTATATATTTTTTCTTTTATAAATCATAATATATTAATCAATCATTCATTTATATTTCTCGAAAGCGGAAGAATAAATCCATGGCTTAATGTAACATTCTAGAAAATTCGTATGATATGACGACGGTATTACGATTTAACTCGTTGACAGTTGACTTCCGGCAGGACGTATCTATTTTAAATAGACCTGTCTATTTCATGTCATGTACGACCAATCGTAACCATAATTTAATCTTTCCCTTAGTAGAATAATTTCATTTTCACCGGTGTTTATCAGAAAACACAAGTTGTAAATTGTAAAAAAACAATGTCTCGTTTGATTCTAATTAAATTCAAAAAAAAAAAAAAAGAAATATACATTAATGTGTGGGTTGAAAAGTTTTGAGCTGACTAATGATAGCGTTGACAGAAAAATTATTAATTATTATAGTATATATAACAATTAAAACACAAATTTATGTGTGATTTGTTGTTCTATATTGCAATTTTGTATAATACTTCGTTATTTTAATGATAATATATTTTATAGAATAAAATTAGTCATAAAACATATTTTTAATGTATTAAATAAATATGTTTGTTTATCACGTGTACCATTTATGATAGTTTAACGTCTGCCATACATTACATTACATTACATATATTACACGTGGCACGAAACGTATATTAATAATTGAAAAGAATTTCTTTGTTTGTTTGATTATTGATTATTGATTGATCGTTTGATTATTCATTTTGATAAATTTAGTATATTTGCTCTATTTCGCGAACAGTATATTATAGTACTGGTTATTCTCGATCAGTATATTGTTTTGATCATCGTCACAATCGAAAGATTATCCAGAACGTTTACGAGATCTCAAAAGACATAAAATATGTTCAATTATAAACTTTGCGAATAACTTTCTATTCTCACAGTCGTATTATTATTAAATTATTCATTTCTGCAAATAAAAGTACAAAAAAAAAACAATTGAAAAAATAAATTCCATTCAATTTTAATAAAAATTTCTATCAGTTTTATATCTCTTCTTTAATATAAAACCCATTGACCCACATTTGCACACACAGAATTCAATTAAAAATAACAATAATCCACATTTGCAATAAAAACTTTTCTATTCTCCGTTAATTTTGATAACGAACTAAACGAATCAATAATATAATATATTATTTCGTGATTTATTATAAATAATCACAAAAAATAATTGAAATATAATATAAATTTATAACAGAAAATATAAATATTAAAAAACAATTCTTTAATTATTGATACCATTGTCATAAAAAGTAATATTATTACGTATAAACAATCTATAGAAATATATCAAACGGGTCAATAACCGTAAAAAATAAAAAAGAAAAAAAAACTGACACATATTATTCGGTTTCACGTTTGTCCGAATAAAAAAAGAAAACAAAACAAAACAAAAAAAACAAAAATCCCCCCTATCATTAAACCCGCCCACGCTTACACGTTTTACTTACTCTCTTACGCTTTCATCCAAACTCGTATAATATAAAAAGAAAAACAAAAAAACAAAATAAATAAATAAATAAATAAAAAAGAAAACAATCGTCAGAGAAGGGTTTGAGCGAATAATAATCTAATTGACGAATCAGAAGCTTGAAAAATACATTTTAAAACGTATCGAAAAAAAGAATGGGATATCGATAAGAAACGGGTGGTTGGGTGTAGTGAGAGGGGGGCTGGGGGGTGGGGGGGTGGATACAGTGGAGTGATTCTTGACGGGGCGCGCGACTCGTTTTCTCCATCGGGACAATAATTATGGGTTTCGCGTAGGATCAACGATGAAAAGGAGGAGGAGAAGAGGATAAGGACCTGTAAAAAAAAAACAAACAAAACAGAAAGAGAAAGAGAGATGGAAAAGGATCTTTCGAAGATGGCACCGCCGGCAGTGCAGAGAGCTGCTATCTCTCGCTCACTGAAAAATAAACAGGGCACCGTTTAATGGGCCGCACCGTTTTCACGCACACTTACACTTACACACAGACGTACACGTAAACGTATACGTATGTATTCGAATAAATAGATACACAGATGAACAGATGCACACACACACATATATATATGTATACTTGTATATACTCTATCTCTTTCTCTTTTACTCCTCGTGTGTGTTCGTGTGTTTGTGTGTTTGTGCGCTCGTGCGCCAAGCCCGCACGTTTTATCTGATGCATCCGGAATGCCTGCAACACAACGGACTTATGGCTCTGACGATGTAATAAGCGCCGTCTATGCGGTGGTCGACGACCCGTAAGGCTTCTTTCTTTCATTCTTTCTTTCTTACTCCCCCATAAACCTTCCCTGAACCTTTCCACGTAGTTTTTTCTTTCTTTTCCCCCTTTTTTTATATCTTTTGTTATTTTCTTTTCTTTTCTTTTCTATTCGTTTAATTTTATTCGAGAGATTTCGACGAAATACAGAACGGCTGCCCCCTCCCCCCTGGCCCCTTCACACACCGTGCGAATCATCCGTCGATTTCGAATTTCGAGAGAAATATATTATCTATACTTATGTGTGTGTGTGTGTGTGTGTGTGTTAGTTAGTTATTTGTCTAGTCAGATAAATCATTCGGATTTGTTCAACAATGAATACTGAAAATTTATTATTCTCGCGTAATTTTCGTTAGGATGATGATATAATGAGTGACGATGATAAGTATTATCAAAATAATCTACGTATATTTTTATTATTCAAATATTTAATCGGACTAAGTATATTATGATATATTATACGTGGTAGTTTTTTTTTTTATTTATTACGACAAAATAATTATATATTAAAGAGAGAATGTGTGTGTATGTGTGTGTGTATATTATATAAGTATGCAATAAAGATAATGTATTAAGAAAGATATTATATTAATTGAAGAAGATATAGAGTATGTGTGTATTAACAAAAAACAATTCATTTAACATGACGTGCATTAAATATATGATTTTTTTTTAAATAAAATAATAACAATTCTTTCCTATGCACCAATACTAATAATAATAATAAAAAAAAGAAAATTGTGTCATTTAAAAAGACACTTGCATTTTTACGTTGTGAACAACAAACGTGCATTATATGCATTCGTTTAATATAATAAATATTAAAAACATCGATAAATAACTCATTGAACAAAACTTAACTAAAAGGTATACACTATTTTATAACTAACGTAAAACAAACTTCAAACAAATAAAAAGAAAATTGTGTCATTTAAAAAGACACTTGCACTTTCACGTAGTGAACAACAAACTTGCATTATACTTATTCACCTAATATAATAAAGATTAAAAATATCGATAAATAACTCATTGAACAAAACTTAACTCTAAGATACACACTATTTTATAACTAATGTAAAAAGAAATTTCAAACAAATACAAAAATTAGTATTATACTAAACGTCATAGCAGAAGAGTATGGTGTCGTGTTGTATATATGCGTTCATCTATTCATTCGTCTCGTTTAATATTAGTATACCAAAACCTCTTTTCCTTCTAATAATACTCATTTCTCTTCTCGAAATGAGTACGTAGGAATATCCCAGTAAAACTACGTATATATATCTATGTATGTATTAACAAACATACATATCCACATATATATCTATACACGTATCTATCTATACACGTATCTATACTCATACATACGTGTAACAGACGGTAGCAACATATAGGTAATCTACGTCGAGTAATAGCAATCGACCACGCATGCGAACGCTTTGCTCGTTAATAACGCGTGTGGTCCAATCGTGTAGAACCGTAAACTATATGTAGATTCTACTCTCTCGGTGCACTAACCGAGAATGCACATACAACACACGTACACGCGCGTATATGCACGCACACCTAATATTCATCGTACACAACTTATATAAAAAAGAACAAAAAAAAAAATATTTACACACGCGTTTACATATATACACACAAACATTGAAATAGGTAAGTAGTAGACACGCGAAAAAAACAAAATAGGTGATGCATCCATTCCCCCCCCCGCCCCCCCCGCTCCTCACCACTTTCTTATCATTTTTTTTTTATTTTTTTTTTCTTTATCCCTTCATTCTTTACTACTCGTTCTATCTCTTTCACGATGATGGTATAAAACTTAACTACTACCAGCAAGAAAAAAAACATACACGATCCAACTTTACCGTACTTGAACGAATGAACGAATGACAACGATAAGAAAATAACGCGAGGGTAACCCATTTTTCTAACGAATATAATCTTTTTTCTAACCTCTGAATAATAGATCTACCTCTTCTTTACATTTTGAATCAATTGTGTTCACGATAGTTAATTCTTTATTTTTGTATTTTTTTAAATTACATTGTGCAACAGAATAAAAATCATTTATTACGTGTTTGTATTGGCTGATAAAAGAAAAGAAAAAGAAAAAGGAAGAGATAAATAGATAAATATTTAACCAAGACTTAGATAATATATACGAGCAATGTAATTTCCTTTCATGCACTTGTGTGAATCTAAGAATAGAGGAGGAACAAATATAATATTACTATGCTGTGGCGAATAAGAGTTAAATGTATTTAAAGTTTATTTATTTTTTGTTCCGTTTATTATTTCCCACATTGTTAAATAAATGTGATCTCGGTAAGTATTCAATATTTTGTTAATATTTGAATAACGTGTCAGAATATATTGTATTACAAATTAATATATATTAATTATAAAAATATCTATAATTTATATTTCATTTACTGACACATTTTTATATATTTCAATTAGTATAATATAGATATTGATGAAATTCTATAATATTAAAAATAAATATAATAACTACAGAGATATTATGGTATATTTAATGTGTTTTAATATCTTTGTAATTATTATATTTATTTATAGTTTTATAGAATTTTACCAAATTGATTCACAACACGTATATACGTATAAATATAATATATTATTACAAATATTGATTAATTTTATAACGATCTTTTGAATTTATCTTCGTTAATTACGCTAATTAATCGAAATCTAATACTGTTATTATTATTATTAACAAAATTGATGAAGAAATACTTGAGTGATTATAATGAAAAAAAAAAAAATGAAAAATTAGAAGAAACGATAGAAGAAGTGTTGGATGCGTTAATTGAATTTGAAGAATCGAAATAAATTTCATAGGAAACATGAAAAAAAAATCGTTTTGTTGTTGACGACCAGACATCGTGAAACTTCGAAAGAAAAAAAGTTTTGCGTTAGTTGGCTAACAGCACGGTTATCAACGAAACTTCAAGAGCATCGCATCGATTTAACACTTTGAACGATGCTCGTTTACACTGTGTTAACGTTATGGCTCTCGGCGAGTAGGCGTTAACGACTTTACTTAGGCGTGGAATCATAGTCTGACTACGAACCTGGCGCCTTTCCTCTCCTCTCTTCTCCTCACCTCACCACTTCACTCTTTTACTCTTTCTTCTTTCGATGCAGACCTTTCGAACTTTATTTTTCGATATTTTTCCTTTTTTTTTTCGTCTTACGAAAATTATCGAAAGAATGAATGAAAGGATAAAAAGAATTTGCATCGATTGCATCGAAATAATATCGTGACTTAAACAATTATTTATAACAAATTGATCAATCTAAACCTCTAATGAGATCATTGATACTTATCACGTTTTTCTTAATAATTACTATAGTTTATTATATTTATATATTTGTATATTATTTCAATTGTTTATGTATACTTCTTCTTTATAAATCGTATTATATTTATTTTGAAAATTTTGGTTAAATCGTAATGGATAATAACCCAATTGCGATGCTTCAATTTTTATAGATTTT
This sequence comes from Polistes exclamans, assembly GCA_023678865.1. Lineage (NCBI taxonomy): Eukaryota > Metazoa > Arthropoda > Insecta > Hymenoptera > Vespidae > Polistes > Polistes exclamans. The sequence continues at coordinate 1,156,466 of JACGWG010000033.1, forward strand.
AAGATAAAATTGTCTTTTTGCTAAATTTTCATCTACTATATATATACACGAATATAACTTCATAGAACTTCGAGTACATTAGGTTTAATATCAACCTATGATCAAATGATACTTTTCTTATATATATATTTCGTTTATATATATATCATTTACTTATATAATTATATGAATATAATTTTTGTTGATAATATAAATGAAAAATAAAAATAAAAAAACCAACAGAACTTCGAATGCAAAGGATTTAATATCAACCTATGATCAAATGATACTTTTCGTATATATATATTTCGTTTATATATATATATATATCATTTACTTATATAATTATGTGAATATAATTTTTGCTGATAATATAATTGAAAAATAAAAAAATTAAAAACCATAGAACTTCGAGTACATTAGGTTTAATATCAACCTATGATGAAATGATACTTTTCGTATATATATCATTTACTTATATAATTATGTGAATATAATTTTTGTTGATAACATAAATGAAAAATAAAAAAACCAAAAACCAACAGAACTTCGAATGCAAAGAATTTAATATCAACCAATGATCAAATGATACTTTTCGTAACATTGACACGCAACGATGAAACAACCTGTACAGAGTAAGAAAGGAATCATCCTCCTTCTGCCGAAGAGGAGAAGAAGAAGGAGGAGGATGAGGGGGACCTTGACAGTTTAGAAGAGAAGTTTGCCGACGATATCCATTGGCGTACGAGGATAACTACGAAACGATGCGTATTCCATCAACGTCCAGTATGCACCCGCGATAACCCCAACAACTGCATGCCGAATGAGCAGCGTGGTTTTACGCGAAAGAAGAGCCTGGATCATCGGTAAACGAACACGAGAGGAAAAGAGGAAGAAGGAGGGTGGGGGGGGATGGGGTTGGTCGGTCGAGGACGGCAAAGTTCTCTTTTCTAAAAGCGCAACTTGACTGACTATGCGCAGGTATATAGAAAAGGTGTACTACCTTCTTCTTTTACTTCAACAAGAGAAATCCTCTTGGAAACGATCTACGTCGGCGAGGACAAAGCCTCCTTTCCTCCCCCTCCCCCATCCTCCTCCTCCTCCCTCTTCCTCCTACTACTCCTTCTCATCCTTCTGCTCCTGCTGACCCTTACAACATGAAAAGAATCTCAACGCAACGACGTACGACGTTTTGCTTACCGCTTACGGATTTATCTTCGTCTTTTACCATTTCATCCAAAGACGACGAGTTTCTGTTACCCTTTGCTTTTACTTTTGCTTTTACTTTTGCTTTTGCTTTCTTTTTTTTCCTTTTCTTCTTCTCTTTCTCTTCGTCCTGTTATATTATAATATATGGGGAAAATTTATTGGTAAAGTTTAGACGAGGATAAACGCGTGTAGGCGTGAGCAAACTAAATTGGTTGGGTATTGCAGTTTGACGAATTACAATTGATTGATTTACGTGCCAATGATGAAAAGTTATTAATTTTGTTTAGTTTTGTTTTTTTTAATATAGGAAATTAATCAGGTTAAAGAGATGTTTTAGTATTTAGAAATTTTGTAATAATGTCTAGGAATAAAATCGATACGTTTAACAAAAAATTTATAATTGTAAATCATTTAGAGAAAAGTTGGATGGAAAATATCTAAAAAAAAAAAAAAAAAGAAATAATAATAATAATAAATACGTTCACGCGTGCATTTCGAATAGGAAAAATCATTTGCCCAATTTCTCGTCCGAATAATTTGATGCCACAAATTCGTGTCAAACGATATAGATACTCGATGAAAATAAAAAAAAAAAGAACAAATTGCAAATAAAATGAACGAAAGTAAAACGATCGATTCGAGAATTAATTGCATCGTTATTTTGTAATAAATAATATTAATCATTCAATAAACGAGATTAAAAAACGCGTCTTCTTCCTAGTTAAAGGTTTACTTACTGAAAAAAGGATTTAAGAATAAAAATACCAAAAAATAAAAGTAAACGTTTAACGAGGCCGTATAATTTTCCAATAAAATTGCGAGTCTAGTGTTGTTACGATCCGGTTAAAACAACAAAAAGAATATATTATAAATAAAAATGGGGAATGAAATAAATTTAAGGAAAGAAAAAAAAAAAGAAAAAGAAAAGAAAGAGTTAGATTGGAGAGGGGACGGTATGATAAGGGGTGGTTGAAGGGGGTGAAGGGGAAGGGATTAAAATAACTTCGATATCGTGGGAACGATTTATTATACAGATCTTCTTCGCTAATGATCGGTACTTATTCTATTGGACGTTACTACTACTATTACTATTACTATTACTATTACTATTACTAATACAAGAACCAACTACGATCGAACGGGAACACTTTCGTTTCCGTTTCAATGTCTCGACCTTGATCCGAGTACCTCGTTAAAGATAAAGAAAAATAGAAAGACTGAGAATGAGAGAATAAAAAAAAAAGTAAAAAAGAGAGAGAGAGAGAGAGAGAGCGAGACTGAGGGTAATACGATCTTAAATTTGCATTATACGCCAGATATAATCCGAGAGGATAAGAAGCAGAAGGTTTGTAAAAAAAGAAAAAAAGAAAAGGAAAGTAAAAAAAAAAAAAGAAAAAGAGTGAAAAGAATAAATTCCAGGTTAATCGATAAATAAGGGTAAATAAACGACAAGGTAAGCGAGTAAGAAATCTGTTGGATACTTATGCAGCAAGTGTTGTATGCGTATGTGTGTGTTGTATTCATGAAAGAAAGAAGATGTTAAAATAAGGATTTATATTTTATCGTTGAGAAAGGGTGCCGAGATTATTTGTCTGAAAATTATCGTTCCTATTTAATTTGTTCTGAATAAATTCATATTGGTATAAGTATATGATGTCATTCGTTTTTTTTTCTTTACTTTACTTCTCGTTTCATTTTTTTATTATTATAAGTCTCTTTATCATTTTCTCAGCCGGAAATCAGCCATTGCTAGTAGAAATTTTTCAAAGAAATATCAGAGATTGCAATGCTACAAATTGTGTATCTTTGCTATTTCTTTAAAAAGTTTTGGTAAATATTTTTTATATTAAAAGTCAATAGATTTTAATAAAACTTATATTGAATTAAAGTACACTCCTTTGTCTTCGCGTAAAATACCATATCGAGTTATAAATTTAGAATGTAAAGTTCCCAAAATGTCAGAGAATGCAATGCTGTAAATTGTGCATTTCTACAATTTCTTTGAAAAGTTTTGGTGAATATTTTTTATACTAAAAGTGAATAGATTTTAATGAAACTTATATTAAATTAAAGTAAAATCTTTTAGCTACACGTAGAGTACCTTATTAAGTTATAAATTTAGCATAAAAAGTTCAGAAAATGTCAGAGAATGCAATGCTGTAAATTGTGCATCTTTGCAATTTCTTTGGAAAGTTTTGGTAAATATTTTTTATACTAAAAGTGAAAAGATTTTAATGAAACTTATATTAAATTAAAGTACATCCATTTTTCTACTTGTAAAATACCTTATCGAGTTATAAATTGATTTGCAAAGTTTCAAGCTATATTTTCTAGACATTAGTAAGACAGATATTCATAGAGATTTCCATGGGAATCTGTATCTTTTGTTCCTTATCGTATTATATATAACATATATAACTATTTTATAAAATATATTAATATTACCATAAAGAAAAACTCTGCTACTCGTTTGTGAGAATAAATTGGATTATTTCCAAATTTCTATTTTATTTCTTTTTTTTTTTTTTTTAAAAATCTCTAATTACCTCAACCCGATACAAGAATCGTAAAACAATGAGGATAAATCAGATTTTTCTGTTGAATGCTGACTCTCGTCGAATAATTCTATTGAATGTCGATAGAATAGTAAAATCGAATAAGAGGAGAAAAGAAAGGGGAGAGGTAGAGAGAAAAAAAAAAAAAAAGAAAAGAGAGGAAAAAATGCAGGAAAAAATAACGAAAACCCCGTACGAGTTCTTTAGATTCGATGAGATCATTCTGACTTAAATTTAATTACCACGAATAAGCACGTTTCGTATCCAACGTTTTACGTTTCAAAGAGAAAAGAAATTCTTATGAAACAACCATGATTTTTCGTTTGATAACGCACAACGTTAACTACAATATTATTCCGTTCAATATTTCAAATAAAAAATTAAATCCGATGCACGCATATTAAACATATATATTCTGTTAAAATAATTCTTTCCGAAATAATATAACGTTTAATTTCATTTAACGAAATGTGTGATCAAAATTTTTTTCTTTCTACGTTAATCATAACAAATATCAAATTTACAATTACAATTATGTATAAATTTAATTCAAATTTTTTAATGACATTGCTAATATGCAATAAAATAATTATGTATTTATATCTCGCCCCCCCCCCCCCCGACAATTATTATTATATTAATATAATAAATAAAAAACTTGTTGAGAATTCGAGACGAATAAAATCTCTTGATCGAATAATAAATTATTTCAACCAATCGAAAGATCTGAAAATAGTAATAGAAAATAAAATATCAAATATAATCGTATTCCAACTAACAAACAACATATACTTGAGAAACCTCTCGAATATTAATATCCAACAACGATGACTACAAAGAAAAAAAAGAAAAAGAAAAAATAAGAAAAATCCTATATATAAAATAGAACTATAATATCGAACATTGGTTAGATCGAACAGACATAAATGTACGTAACATAAGTTTGACTATAGTGATCTCTGTTCGAAGAAAGATAAAAGAGGTAGAGATGTTAGATAGGAAATAAGAAAAATCATTTCTACTTGAATAGAATTATGCAGTTACATGGTTCATACCCGATCGTTTATGTACTCTCACTTATGGTGAGTGAGTGAGAGGACGAGAATGACCACTACCACTACCACCATCATCAACTAACCAACCAGGGCCCTTCTTCTTCTTCTTAGTTGCTTCTCTTCCTTCGACTTATGAATAGTATTCGTTGTATGTAAGCGAGAACGTAAGCACGTTTATTGCACGTTCCTTGGCAATTCTATCTTTTGCCAAGCTTCCGAAGAGCTCTTTAAAAGAGAGAAGAATGATGAAAGAAATAAAAAGAAAGAAAAATAAAAAGAAAATATGTTCTTGCTTCTTGCTTCTTCTTCTTCTTCTTCTCGATAGGTTCGAGAAGAACTAAATAGGGCCGATCGAAGTACCGCTCGTTTTCCCTTTCGAGTATTACAAGCGATCCGTAATTACCAATTACTACAAGTTCCAACTTTTTTCTATCCATTTTTTACTTTTATTCTTTTTTATTTCTTTAATATGTTGAATACGATTTCAAAGAGGGGTGGTCATTAGTGATCGATAATCTCTCTTTTTTTTTCTTTTTTATTATTGATTTATTTTGTTTTCTTTTTGTTTTCTTTTTCTTTTCTTTTGAGATACGTATTTGATTATATTATTTTTTAGGATTGGTATATATTTGATTTTTGGATAATAATTATAATAAATTATGTTCGAGATTAGTTTGATTTTCCAACGTGTTAACACACTTTAGTGTCCATATGTTTTTTTCAAACTTTGTTATTACATTTTATTACGTTTTATTACGAAGATCCAATTAACATAGATCTGAAAATGTACTCTCTCTACGATAATTAAGATAAAAGTAAGTAGGTAAGAGACTACTTCTCTCGTTGGAAATTAAAATTATCAAAGATTTCCAATAAAATTATATTAACTCTAATGATTCCTTTTCTTTTTTTTATTCTCTCCCCGATATATAATATAATATAATCGAACTCGTAAAGAGAATGTCGTTCCTTCAAAAACCGGTTGTATAATTATTCCCATTTTCCAAATTCCACTCTTCTAAATTACTTTTTTATTTTAAATCTACATTTATATGTCCTAATCATCCAATAGAAAAAACAAACTATATAGAACTTGTTTCTCCAATAACAATAGATATACCACACGCTCGTATTTAAAGCAGTTTTTTTTTCATTTTAATTTAACGATAAGTAACAGTAACCAAATATAGATAAAAAAAAAAAAAAAAAAAAGAAGAAAAAAGATTTTAAAAGTATAGTACGAGCTGTAGGTAGCAAATAAAAAAAAAAACAGGGGCAGAAAAAAAAAAGAAAAAGGAAATGAAAAAGAAAGTAGGTAAAAAGGAAAAGGTTGGTGGGGGAGAGGTAGATAGGTTTGCAAAGAGAGAGAGAGAGAAAAAAAATAAAAGCAACTGACACGAGGAAAAGAGACAGCGAGAGAGAAAAAGGGAGAGAGAAAAAAAAAAAGAAAAAAAGGGAAGCGTGCAAACGCATAGAAATGGATTTTTCGGCTCGGCCGAGCGCATTTCACGGCCGGTGAAGATCAAAGTTGGGAGGCACGTTGCCGAGTGCGTGCCAACTGCTCTCGTGTATTCTGACACGTAGGTAACGTATTTCGAGGTGAGTGTTTCTTCTCTCTGTGACTTAATGGAGAACGTAGTCCGCCACGGCACGACGTTTATTCGCGCTTCGTTCACCTCTTCTTCTTCTTCTTCTTCTTCTTCTACTACTCTTTTTTGCATTAAATCAAATGAGGGAGGAAGAGAGAGAGAGATAAAGAGAGAGAGAGAGAGACAGGGTTGTCGTCGATGTTTCTCTTACACCCACGCAAACCTTTACTATTCTCACCTCTTCTTTCTCTCTTTCTCTTTTTTACACTTTATTTTTACCTGTTTCTATATCTCTTTCAATTATTCGTCTCTTACTATCTCTTTCTCTCTTTTACACTTTATTTTTATCTATTTTCTATCATTCTATCTTTTTCTATCTTTCATTTATTTTCTCTCACTTACACTTGACTATATTTAATTTGATTTCTCACTTTTATCCTGTAAGTTTTTTTCTTTCTATATCTCTTTCTCTCTTTTATACTTTCTTTTTATCTATTTTTAACTTTATTTCTTTTTATCTATTTTCTATTTTTCTATTTCTTTTTCTATCTTTCGTTATTTTCTCTCACTTACACTTGACTATTTTTAATTTGATTTCTTTCTTTTACTCTCTAACTTTTTTTCTCTCTCTCTCTCTTTTTATATATATATGTAAAGAAAACCACATCACAGATACCGAAGTGTTTTTCTTTAATTAATATTTGCCACGTCATCGACAAGTTTATCAGAGTAGTGACGGACACCTGAGATGTAAGTATATAAATCGGTAGATATCTTTCCGAAGGTGGTAAATTATAATTTGCTTCGGAAAATAGAAGACACTAAAATAAGAGGTTTTAAATATTGTTGCTTTTGTTGTTATAGAAAAACACTCTCAATTAAGTTTTAATTAATTAATTAATAAAAGACCAAAGATCATTATATATATATTAGATAGAATATATATATAAAAGAAAATAATATATATAATAATATAATATAGAAGAAATATATATATATATATATAATTAATTAATAAAAAACCAAAGATCATTATATATATATTAGATAGAATATATATATATAGAAGAAAAAATAATATATATAATAATATAATATAGAAGAAATATATAAAATAGATAGAATATATATATAATTAATTAATAAAAGACCAAAGATCATTATATATATATATATATATTAGATAGAATATATATATATAGAAGAAGAAATAATATATATAATAATATAATATAGAAGAAAATAATATATATAATAATATAATATAGAAGAAATATATATAATAGATAGAATATATATAAATAATTAATTAATAAAAGACCAAAGATCATTATATATATAGAAGAAAATAATATATAATATAATAATATAATATAGAAGAAATATATATATATATATAAAATAGATACAATATATATATATATCTTTTTCTTTTCTATTTTATTCTACTTCTTCTCTCTTTTTCTATCTTCAACTAATTTACTCTCCCTTCGTCATCTCTCTTTTTATTCTTCTCAACGTTCTTCTTACCCTTACGCTTACCCCTTTTTTCTATTATTTTATTATCTTTCGTGCCACTCTCTCTTTTTCTATCTTTTCCTTTCGCACACTCTTCCCTTCCCCCTCCCCAATCTTTTTCTTTTCCCATGATGATCTCAGTTCGTGGCTCATAAATAATCGACATTAATCGTCGCCTCGTTACTTGTCAGTTATTATCGGCTCGCGCCAACCGGCTTCCTTTTGCCAAGGATTATCGTACTAAGAATGAAAGAAAAAAAAGAAAATAAAGAGAGAGAGAGAGAGAGAGAGAGAGAGAGAGAGAGAGAGAGAGAGAGAGAGA
>JACGWG010000033.1:1164702-1180970 GCA_023678865.1 Polistes exclamans
AGAGAGAGAGAGAGAGAGAGAGAGAGAGAGAGAGAGAGAGAGAGAGAAAACAAAGAGAGAAAAAAGTGGATTAGATGAAGGATAAAGACGACGAGTTGGATGATAAGGTCGTTTTCCCTTTAATCCGATTTCTTTCACCCTTTTCTATTTTCAAATCGTTTTTAATCAGAGAAACGTGTGTAGAAGACTTCATTAATTTGGAATAGGTCACACGAAATATTCCTCCTCCTCCTCCACCTTCTTTTCCTTTTATGAATTGTTCAACCGATATAAAGAAATTAGAGTGATTACAATTTGAATAAAAAAAAATGAGATTAAAGAATGAATATTCGTAAGTTTTTTCTTTTATAAAGGTAAAAGAAGAAGAAGAAGAAGATGATTCTTAAATCATTCGTTTGCAATACCTATTTTAACAAATTTTACGCTAACGTCAATTACCTTGCATTATATGGTATTAAAAATAATAATAAAATGTTGAAATAGAACTGTGATATTAAAGTCTGGAAAAATATCTATAATATACCGTACGTGGTATGTGTTTACTCAAAGAATAATAAGAGTATATACTACATGTACACCTCTCGTGTATATTGTAGATATTATAATATAAATTATAGAATAAATTATAGTATCATTTTTATATACGGAACATAAATTATAGTATAATAAAAGTAATAGTATAATTTACGAAATAAAAAAAAAAAAAAAGAAGGTATATATGTTACAATATATAATTTATAGAGAATATATAATTATATTCTAAATTTATTTATAATATAATAGCTTTTTGTTAATTTTTTTAGAAATATAATATTTTCTATTTTTGAAAAATATGGTATGCTAAATATGCATTCGTTTGACTATCGTCTACCTATGATGTCACAGCGTAAATATGCGTAATATACAGGTACGTATACATTCCCATATACACATATATACACATATGTATATAAAAGTATACATTTATGACGATAAAAGATGATATAAGTATACAAATACATATATATATAGTATACACACGCGTATACATATATAACATATATATATATATATACATACACATTAATGACGATAAATGTGTTAAATGAACGATTCACGAGTTCATACTTATCGGTCACGATGGTATTATGACGTTGATGGTTTTAAATCTAAAAGAATTTCAAACGCGTTGCACATATTATTATGTACATGCCAAAAGTAAAAGGCTCATATCCGATCGAACGAATGAACGAATGAACGAACGGCAAAATGATCGATCGATAATACCGATGATCGATAGTTTGCTACCGAATACGTTCTGACCCTTCTTCGATGATCGATACACTTGCAATATATACAGGTTGTCTCAAAAGTATATCTATCGAAGTAACAACAAAATTAATTGCAAATTTTCTAACTGTCAAATATTTGAAATAATTGCATCTTTGACCCATATTATTATTTAAACAATATACTACTCAAAGATTTATATCATGAAAATAAATGATTTTTTTTACGTTATAAACAATATCCACATTGTATATACGATTTAAAAATATGAAATCATAAATTTGGTTACGCGTAACGTAATGTAATCATTATTTTTTGTGAATCGATGTAACGTCAGATAATTTTAAACAAATTTTTCAATTCGATACTATTATAGGGTAATACAAAAAAAATTAATTTGTATTTTTTGTTTTCCTTTTCTCGGCAAAAAAAAAACAACTTCTGAGAGATCCTGTACGAGTTACATATAATACATACAATCGCGGATTTCGTAGTAACGTAAATGTTTAATGTTTTAATAAATTACGAGCTTTAGATAGATGATACCTATTTGGCAAATGCAAGCATAAAAATTGTATTAGTATTAGAATACGTATGAACGTAGAGTTTCGAGAATGGAAAATTTTCTTTCGCTTTTATGATTTTAATTTCGAATTGGACGTGCGTCCAATAAATGCATCTCTCTCTCTCTCTCTCTCTTTTTTTTTCTCTCTTTCTCTCTCTATCATTCTTTCTCTCTGGTACATTTTTTATTACTAGGATTAGTAACGGGGTGGTACGATTTATATTCGAGATTATCGTTCAACGCGACGGGGAGCTTTGCAGCAAATTCCGTTCGTCGTTTACTACAATCTGTGTATAACACTTATACACACATATACATATATATGTATACACGTTTATACAAAGAAAAGCTTATTGCGACCAAATGCGACGATTTCCTATATTTTTTTCTCGATTAATATGAGAACTTATTACTGAGTCAGTATACATTTTTAACTCTTATCTCATTCAAAACTGGTATTAGTAATACTGTGAACTACATACACAAATATATATATATATATATCTTTATATATATATATCTTTTTAATATTAAATTATATTAATATTTATTTTATTATATTTTAATTATTATATTTTAATTATTATATTAAATATTTTTTAAATATTTAAATAATATTTTTAATATTAAATATATTTAATATTATATTATATATATATCTTTTTAATATTACCTTTTTAATAATAAGAAATAATTTTATAAGAATATAAGATATATAAATATATTGATAAAAATATTTAAATTATCTTATTAAAATTTTATATAAAATTAAAAGATAATAATTAATTTTGGAAAAAATAATGAATCGATCGATGGATGGGCCAACATAGAAAAGACTATAGGATGTTATTATCTTCTTATGATATCGAAACTAAAAGAGATTGGTAGGGTGGAGGGAGGTAGGAGGAGGGGGAGGGAAGAAGAGCTTGCTTTCTTTTGTAAGAAACTCGAGAAAGACTGTCGTTGATCGAATTACAGAAGCGACGACGTTACTCCGATGACCGAACGAAATTGTCTCTTCTCTGAAGAAAAACGAAGAAAGAGAAGAAAAATATGAGAGAGAGAAAGAGAGAGAGAGAGAGAACAAATGGGGGAACAAAAAGAAAAGAGAACAAATAGGGGAACAAAAAGAAAAGAGAAGAAGGGGGATGATAGAAGAGTAAGAAAAAAGGGTTAATAATAAGAAGAAAACGAAAAGTGAGAAAGAGAGTGGTTTTCAAAAAAGAAAAATAAAAAACAGAGAGAGAGAGAGAGAGAGAGAGAGAGAAGGAAGGAGTTAAAAAGAGAGTAAGAAGGACAGATAAAACAAGTATGTGTATGTGTAGAAAAAAAAAAATAAAGAAAAAGAACTAGAAGAGGTGTCTATGTGGGAGTGTTATATATACACGTAAGGATATCATATATATATATATATATATATAAATATATAAATAGGTAGGACTTTAGTGAGTCCATGGAAAATATGCGTTCGTGCGTTCGTTGTCCGATCCGGTAATCGAAACCGGTAATTATGCGCCGACATTGGCATGCGCCCCATGAGATACCGCGAATCTCCATGAGAGTAAAAGAAGGGGGATGGTAAGAGGCTGCTTTGGGGGAGGGGAAGGAGAGAAAGAAAGAGAAGAAGAAGAAGAAGAAGAAGGGATAACAAGAGAATCTTTGCCTGAAGCATCGAAAGTAACGAGGGCAAGGATTGATGTCCAGTTCTTTCTTTCTTTCCTTCCTTCCTTCCTTTCTTCCTTCTTTCTTACTTACTTTCTATCTATCTATCTATCTATCTATCTTTCTTCCTGTTATTTTTCTTTTTTTGGTTCATTTTCTTATTATTCTTTTTCTTGTTTCGTTTCACAAACAACATTCGAGAATTATTACGAGGTGTCCGTATTAAAATAAACTGCCGCTGTGTAATACCGCGTTGGAAAATATCCTCGTTAAAACGAAGAGTTATCGGAGTATCGCATCTCCCAAGGAGAAATTTCTCTTCTCTTATAGATGGTTTTTGTATATTATATATATATATGTACGTTTATAGGTGTATATGCATTAACAATAAGTATATATTTATGGGTATAGGGGTAAAGTTTGCATATGTATTCACAATAAGTATATATTTGAATACGTGTATGTTGGTTTATGTATATAATATTTAATATGATCGATTGTGTGTATATATATATGTGTATATAGTATATAAATAATATATATATATTGGCACTATATTGTATATATGTGAAGTATAATATTTATATATGTAACATGTATATAAATGCACTATATTGTATATATGTGAAGTATAATATTTATATATGTAACATGTATATAAATGCATTATATTGTATATATGTGAAGTATAATATTTATATATGTAACATTTATATAAATGCATTATATTGTATATATGTGAACTATAATATTTGTATATGTAACATATATATAAATACTGTGATGCATTTTCATTGTTTTCTGAAAATACAATTAGGGGTTTAACATAATGGAAAAGTTATTATGGTCTATCTAAAGCACGATATATTCTTCTAACATGGTTTCCAAATAGCACTTAATAAATTTCAAATACTCACGTAGAACACAAATTTCATTTCCCTAATTTCTATTATTCTGAGGTTTAGCTTAATATAGAACAGAACAAAATAATCCTATTATGGGGGATTTAAATCCATGCATATACCAAATACACTAATAAATTCGTATACGTATATTCTCTAGTACAAATGTATATATAACGCAATATGAAGTTTTGTTAATTTAAATCAATAATTAATAAAATCGTAATGCACTAATCATACAAATGAACAAGGAATTTTTCTTAAAAAAAGAAAAAAATATCAGACGATTGTTTATTTCGTTTATTACGAGTATAGGTGTTATATAAATTACGAAGATAATTTATTTGAATTTATTTAAAACGAGATTATATATATATATATAGTAAATGTGATGAACGAAAGATAAAAAAAAAAGAGATAAAAATATACTAGGATATATTCGATGCAATGACTTACCGAAAATCAAGGATGGTCATCCTGAATCGCATAGCAAGTCGTCCAGTGGTTTCTCCCGCGACTTCGATGGAGGTCCACGATGATGACGTGACATTTCTCAATTTTCGTGAACGATCCATGAAGAAGTCACTTTTCCTTGGCTCAGGCCATTCTAATCGATTTAATAAAATAACAATTTGTCGTCCAATTGTAATTAATATATCCGATGATTAGAAAAGAACGTAAGAAAAAAAGAACAAAAAACATTTTATCCAATTTTCTTCGACAAATTGAAAAATAATTCAAAAATTATTCTACTTTTTCTGTAACAACGAAATATATATGATGCGAGTTCATTTAACAAAAAAATTGTGAAAAATAATTTAGATAAGAGAAAATGATACGAGCTGGTTAAGTAATGTATAAAAAAAAAAAAAAAAAAGAAAAAGAAGAAGAAGGACAAAGGGAATCGCGATACGCCTGTCGCATTTTTGCTAACAATTAATATTTGCATAAAAATAAAAAAAAAACCTTGTGTCATAACTAACGATAAAATCCCTTGCATAAGTGTCCCTAATCGTGTTCGATGTAACAAAAAAGAAAACAGATGGGGAAGAAGGACAACGCGTGTGACAAGGCATGCTTAACATTCTCCTGTATAAACAGCTGTTAAGAATGAGATCACAAATAAAGAAGGAACAGCAGTTTCTCTATTTCTATATAATTTTATGAACTAATAAGAAATTCTTTAGGAAGATTAGTCACACGGGAAAATGAGATCATGATCTTTTACGATTAAATATTTCTAAACGCGCTTCGAACAAAATATTATAATATATATATACAAAAATTATATCAATTATAAATTAAATATAATTTTAAAAAATAATATAAAATTCTCTTTTATATACAAGAGATCTTATGTGCAAAAAGAAACAAAAAAAAATAACTGGAGAAACGAATAAACATTAAAAAAGAAAATAAATAATAAAATCTATAATCTACCCCATCATTATATATAATAATTAATTTTTAATATTAATAATTAATTTTTTTTTTTTTAAATTTAATTTATATTCCTACTTTTGTATAATTGTTGTATTATTATATTAAAATTATCTTTACCAAAGATAACAATTTGAAAACAAATTAATATTTTCGTTCACGCGAATAAACAAACAAACAAACAAAAAATCACGAAAAATTTTCTAATCACTCGCGAAAAAGATAGAAAACAATCGTAAAGTAACGTCCAACTGAAATATTTTAATTCAACTGACGTAAACTATGATTACCTTAAGAAAATCGCTCTTCTGCGATCTCTCCCTCTCTCTCCCTCACTCTCCCCCTTTTATCTTCTTTCTCTCTTTCTCTCTTCTTCTTTTACTCTTCGTTTCACGATCGTTCGAAAGGAAAGAGAATGCGGAAGACGGTTGAGAACGGTGGTCCGTAACGATTTTCCCGCGCACGGGCACGTTTCAAAAGGGCCAGTGCAACAGCATCATCAACATCAACATCAGCAACAGTAACGTCAACGTATGTGTTCGTCGTTTAATCCCATTCAAAGAACCTCATCTTCATCCTCATCCAAATAAGAAGAAGAAGAAGAGGAGAAGGAGGAAGAGGAAGAAGAAAAACAAGAAAAAGAAGAAGAAGAAGTGGTGTTGGCGTCAGAGATTAGAATAACAGGTGGATTTAAAAGTACACATTAAAAACACGTGACACACATATTTCCTTCAGTTAAAAAATGATGAAACCAATAATAGAAAAATTATTTAAAAAAAGAAATAAAATAAATTAATATAAAAAAATATATAACTCAAACGAAAAACGAAAAATTATTATTCACCACCAACGAGGGGGAGGGGGGAGATACTTGTTGCAATTAAAAGACAAAGATAATTACGATAATATTACGATGATAATTAATTAATGAGATATCGTTTCGCAAAATTTAATCGTGGTAGAGAGGAAAAAAAAAAGAAACAAACAAACGGAATTGATTAATGAATTTCTTTCTTTTCAATCAATTTTGTTTTTCTTTTAATTCCCCCCTTTCGTTTCGATTTTTTTCTTTTTCTTTTTTCGTTCGAAGTTTTGGTATTTATCTCGTTCGCGCGCGTTCGAACTGAAACTTTGCGATCGGAAAGTGCGGTTTTGTTTTGGTGCGCGCACGTATGTACGCCGCCGCGACAGGAATGATAGTGAGTAAAGTGGGAGAGCCTGCGGGAAATATATAGGCCGCAGGGTAACATTCGATAGGTGGTGGGGGGGGTGTATACAAGGTGGGAGCAAAAGGCAGACCTTAGTAAAAAGAGGGGGTGGGAGAAACACAAGGGAGAAGAATTCCCGTTGGTCTCATCCCTTGCGTGCGTGTGCGCACAACTTACTACTATTCCGAAAAAAATTCTTTTTAAATTCACCCTTCTACACACACACACACACACACACACATGTGATTATTTATTTATTTATTTATTTATTTATTTAGCTAATTATTCCTTTAGCTCTCTCTTTTTTTCTTTCCTCCACTACGACGATAATTATATTTAATAATAAGTATAATAATAATAATATATGTGTACCATGTGTAAAAGAATTAAAAAGAAAATAAAAAAATAAAAAAAGGGGGGTGGTGAAAAATTTGAACGATACGATTTGCGTTAACGTGTTTCGATGTATGATTTTGATTTGTCGATTAATATTTCTTTGTTTTTAAAAAAATTTCTCATTTAAATTATTATAATGAATAAACGCGAGATATTCAATGTACAAATATCTCATTTATGTAAACATATTTATATATATCAGGAAAGTAAAAAGGAAATAAAAAAATATGGATAAAAATCGTATGCAATATGTAACGCAATATACACAATCGCGATATAAATTTAATCTGTTTTAATTAGTAATACATATAGCAACAACATATTGATTAAGATTATATCTGACATAAATAGAAATCAAGAATCCTATAATTATATACTTGTTATATAAACGATAAAGGGAAATAATAATAATAAAAAAAAGAAAAAAAAAAAAAAACAAAAAAGTAAACACAAACATTATGCAGTCCTTATCGATGTGCGATTGAACGCGAGTTGAGTTTACGAATGTATATAAAAAAAAAAAAAGAAAAAAAAAACAAAAATAAATAAAAAAGAAAAAGAAAAATCAACATCGTGAAATTTAATCAGCAAAATTATCATTTTCTAATACTCGAGTTACGATTATCGATTATACGAGACCGATGATTAATTGGGAGTGGTAAAATGGAAAAAAGAAAACAAATAACAATAATGTGTATCAGAATTTGACGCAATTAGATACGACGACCGTTCGTAAAGTTCGACGAATAAATTAATCGATTAATCTTTTTTTTTTTCTTTTTTTTCTTTTTTCTCTTTCTTTCGTTGAATGACATTAATCAGACGTTACTTAATTTTAAATAATGTTTTATCGTATACGCGATTAAAGATAAATATAATAAGAAGAATAATAATTAGAATGGGAAAACGATTAGGCTTTCTAAGAATACTCTGATATTTCATTTTTCGATCCTGTTATTATAATCTCGAATATTATTGTTGTTAAATCGTCTAATAATTATCTCAATAATTGGTGCAATAAACAAATGATATACACATATGTGAATACACACACATATATATCTTATATATTTTATATAATATATATAATATTTTTATATAAATAATAATATATATAATAAATAATTCACATAAATACACGATTATATATATGTATTTTATATAATATATATATAATATTTATATAAAATAATAATATATATAATAAATAATTCACATAAATACACGATTATATATATATTTATACATGATTTATATTATATATTATATTATTAATATTATTTATAACATTTATATATATAATTTATACATTTATGTATTTTTAATTTATATTATTAATGTAATTTTAATTTATATTATTAATGTAATTTTAATTTATACATTTTATATGTATATTATACATTTATATTATATAATATATATATATTTATACACGAAATATATATTATACACGAAATGATAGAAAATTGTGAATGAATGATTAAAATAAGAAGATTTACTACTAGATTACTATGTACACACATATATATATACAAAGACATAGAGACTTCTTCTTCTTCTTAGACGTTGATTCTTCAAAGTTATTCGAGGAATGACTTTCCTTCCGCAATGTGCTATCCATTAGACTGGCGCCATTACGATCGTTCGCGGTAGAGTAAAAGGCCGTTCTCATTTCACATAGTCGTCGTTAAACCGTATACCAGAAATTGTGTGGTAATAAAGTATCGACAGGTCGATAATCGACCACGAGTTACTGCTTTTAAAAAAAAAAACAAAAAATAAATAAATAAAATAAAAATAAAAAATAAAATAAATGGCCCTAAAAAAAAGAAACATACACGAGTACGTGCGTGATGTAAAAAAAAAATAAAAACAAAGACGCTGGCAATATGTACTTCGATTTGTTCCTTCGTTCGTTCGAATTGTTTATGGGGGGTGGGGGATTGTGTTTTACTAGCTTACAATCATGTTTTCTGATAGATTGATACGAAAGAAAAGAATTATGATGGTTTTTAATCAATAAATCATTTTCTTAGAATCTCAACGCAAAGTCGAAAATCCGAACGATTTTCTTCGAAGCACGCTCGATAACCTAAGTGTTAAAAAGAGAAGGATTTAGAACGAGAATAAAATATGGATTGTTATCAGGGGAGGGGAGGGTGGAGGGAAGGAAGGAACACGATCGAAAGAAAATCTTTAATGCGAAATATCAAATGATTTATATTCTATCGTAGTTTTATCGACAACGATCAGAAATTTATTGATAGATGTAATAATTTTGACAAATGTTTTTATACATTGTTTAGATAATTTAATCATTATTTAAATCGTCGTGGAAATTTTTAGAATTAATTTTGAAGAAAAATGTACGATTGTGTAAGAGAAATATAAATTTAAAAAAAAATGATCTCTACATTTTTTTTTATAATGATTTAAATCAATTGTTAAATTTTTGTTAATATTAATTATAAGTAATAATATAAGAGAAATATTAATTAATTTTTGATTTATAACGATTTAATAATAATAATTCAAATTCTGTGTTGAAAATGTATAATAATATCGTATATAATATAAATAGATATTTAAATATCGAATATTATAGAGAGAACTTCCAATGAAAATTAATTACAATTCGATTATAAGAGAGAAATATAATTAATGTATAATTTATATATTATAAAATTACCCTTGATAAAATGTAGAGATTTGATATTTAAATATCAATCATTTTAAACAACTCTCTGAAATCATTAATTGCAAATGTTTGTAATAGAAATGTATAAATGAATTAATTTACCCCCCCCCCCCGACCCTTTAAATTTATTTATTTAAATAGATTTATATTTAAATAAATGTCAAACATTTCGAACGAAATGAAAATGAAAATTATTACGAATTATTGTATAAGAGAGATAAATATAAATGAATTAATTTATGTGTTCTACGCCACACATTTGTTTCTTTGATTTAAATTGATATTTAAATTAGCAAACATTTTCAAGAATATAATCGATGAAAATGAATTTAATAATGATTCCAATAGTAATATTAATGAATTGATTTACATTTAAAATTACTTTTAAAATACATACATATAAATCGATATTTAAATAAATTGAACATTCTTAAAACAACTTTGTAATAACATTATTCATTATAAATGACACAACTACCTGAAGATATTTTATAATTAAATGTATGCATTGAACATTAATTAATCTTGTAATTTGTATTTATTAGTAATAAAACGACACGTTAAATAAAACATAAAACAACAGAGAAACTTACGAATTAGGGGGTCTCCCCATACGTCTAGAATAAATTTCAAACATTTATATCACATACTTGCATTTCAAACTCGTTCCCTCTTCCTCGTGTTCCAACCTCCGTTAACATTTACATACCCACCATTCAGAATTCTATACGTGTAAGACGATAACTCACGATATAAAAGCGATAAAAAAAAAAGAAATAAAATGAAAGAAAGAAAGAAAGAAAGAGTCACGTGTTAAAAGAAATCATCCGAACACGACAAACCTGACTCATGATTATGGTCAATCCTATTCAACGTTGACACTAACAATTCTATTCATTTAAAAAAAACAATCAATCATTAAAAACAAATAATACAAACCAAATTTCGACAATTTTATTATACGTATACTTTTGTAACATTAACAAAAACACAGATAATAAGATTAAATTTATCAAACAAATTGAAAACATTATCTTAAAGAAAATTTATTCGAAATCATTGTAAAAACTTGGCGTCGTGTAGTCTATTGTGTCATTCGGTACACCTGTTTCAATTCATTTTTTTTTTTTATTTTATTTTAGATCGATGACAGAGAAATGACGATAAGTTCGACTTACATTGAAAAGAAAACAGGGGGGGGGGGTAAAAAAAAAGGAATAAGTTAAAATAAAAACATTTGATCGTTACGACTCCCATTAACCTCATTGAGAGAAATCTACGGCGTAATATGCATGCATGCATGCATGCATGTATATATATGTCTATGTCTATATCTCTATGTGTATCTATGCGTGTGTGTATATATATATATATATGTATGTAACTGTAAAGTACTCCACGTGCGATAGAACCGATCGTAAATATATCGGGAAATCAGCGTGAGGCAGGAAAACCACGAGGAAGCATTATATACATGTATATGTTTACTAACACATACAAAATTACCTGCTGAGGACAATGTGAACGTAAAAAGAACGAGATAATCGATTCGAGTTTCGATGCGTGAAACGTTGCACAAGTTATGAACCGATTTTATTGAATGCGAGGAAAAAGTTAATGGAAAGTGATCTAGATGAATTTTTATTTAACTTTCTTGAAAGTTTAATGTATATATATATATATATACAACGTGTACGTGTACGCGTAAATACCTAAATGTAATTTTCGTTCGAAACCAAATAATGAACGATTTTGTTAAATAGGAAATAAGAGTTAATGGTGAGTAATTTAGATCAATTTTTATTGCACTTTGTTCAATTTCTACATACAGATTGTGTGTAATGTTTCCACACATGAACGATCAAACTTGTAAAGGATTTTAATTTACGTGTAAAATGAAAAATCAAATAATGTTTATAATGAAACTATTTGTTACAGAACTATTAACAAATTTTCTATGTTAAAATTTATTCAAATTTGTTAAACTTCAGTACCCCATAAGTGGATGCAATATTAATGAAAAAAAGTACACTGTGAGTGTTCGTTGAATTCGTATTAATATCTTCTATAACTTTTATTTTAAATTTAAAATATTTTGTGATTTCCATTTAAAATAATATTAATTATATAAAGCATTGTCTATAAAACAGCTGAAATAATTAAAATCTTACTGTATATTTGTAATCTATATAATGCATTATAAATAAATTTACAATATAATATTTAAAAATCTAACAAAACCACATATAAAATATTTTTCAAATCTGTAATACACTCTAAACGAGGAACATAAACTATCTCTTTCTCCAAAAAGAAGAAAAAAAGAAAACTAAACGCAAAAGATAAAATATCTTATAATACAACGAAACAAAAACAAAAAAAAGAAAAAAATAAGTAGGTACTTACATAAATACATATACGTATTTACGCTTGCACAATTTTCAAGAAAACACGGCTCACACATGTATATGCAATTTTCATTTAAAATTATGGAGAAGAAGAAAAAGGAAAACGATTTCCGTATCCGCGAGAAATAAACGAAAGTCCTCCTCTATCAACTCGCGCCGTGATTTTCGCGCCTCTGTTACTTTTTTCTTATACCGCGAGGTATCTTTTTTTTTTTATTATTTATTTTTATTTTCTTTTTTTTAAATATTCTTTTTTTGTTTTCTTTTCGGCGAGGTGCGACCCTGCCTGCTCAACGCTTCTCGTCGAATTACACACCGTGACCTATAATTTGAAGACTATTTCACATGCCGTAAGTGTGCAATCACGAAAAGGTGTTCCCTTTTGTAAGTGGTTCCACCTAGATGAAGAATTTATCGGCTAACAGCCCTTTTTACTTTTACCTCAACCTTCCTTCTTTACTTCTTTACTTCAAACTTGTAATACACGTGTAGTAAAAGCCAAACTACTCGATCGGATCTCTCACACGACCACCCACCCACCCACCCCCGCTCAACATGACGACGTACGTATGCTTTCAACTTAGACACACGTGTAACACGTCCTTTTCGTTGATAGAAACGAATTCAAACATCGACTCAAACACTTCTTCTTTTTCTTTCTTTTTTTTTCTTTCCTGAACGGAAAAAGATTTTCAAAATAATTCACAGCGAACGATACTTTCAACGTCGACGGATTTTGTCTGTTTTTTTTTTATATATTTTCTTGGTAGTTTAATTTGAAAGTTAACTGAAACAAATTTTTCTTTTGAAATTTTATCAAGATTTTGAATATAATTAATTAATATATATGAGTTTCAAAGGGAAAATTGAAGACAGTTAATAAATTTTGATGAACAAATTTATTTAAAAATAATTTATTTTAAAATTATTTAAAATATTATTAATTTAATTATTTATATTATTTAAAAATAATTTATTTTAAAATTATAAATAAATTTGTTCATCAAAATTTATTAACTGTCTTCAATTTTCCCTTTGAAACTCATATATATTAATATACTGTTGGGACAAGAATATTGATTATTAAAATAATTAATTAATATTATATGTCTTCTAATATGCAATTCAATTGAAACCTTGTTCTTTTTTTTTTTTTCTTTTTTTAATATCTCATAAAATAGAAAAAGTATTTAACAGTGAAATAATATATGACAAATTGTAAACGTGATTAAATTATCATCGTCACGAAAATGAATTTAATTATTTTTAATTCATGTTTAAATGAAAAATTGAAAAAGAACAAATCTGTGATATAATTGTCAGTGAACAATAAGAAAAATGACGATTTCGTATTTTAATTAATTGATAATCAGCAGATGTGAAATAATCCCTCCTCATCTTTCGAACGTACAAGTTTTACTTACATAAAGCAGACACGATATCGAACATTCCTCATTTAAGGTTCTAACTAAACTTATGGCTAATCTTGACACTCCCAACATACGAACATAACCATCTCTGCGTCATCCCAGATGACTGACTTGGCTTGCTCACGTACAGGATGTTGCAAAATTCAGAATTGCCTTTTGATTGTTAAAATAAAAAATAAAAAGAAAGAAAGGAAGAAAAGAGAAATGATTACTCGATCGAATAAATCGATGTTATTCCTCTTGGAGATAGGCAAAATTGCGCTACCACTTTAATGTGATGGATTATATAATGAATATTTTCCTATTATGCAAGTTAATGCATTAAGAAAGAAAACAAAAAAATCAATGAAACGCGAAAGATATGTACAAGCATACACGTATATTTAAAAAATTAGATACTCCACTAATTAATAAAACATAAATCAATAAAAACAATAAAACAGATTTTATCTTAAATATAAATCGACATTTTAAAATATTGTTTTGTGTTTTATACGATAAAAATCTTTAAATAAAACAAAAAAATAAACCGACAGAAAATTAACGAGAAATTGCAAGCATACACGTATATTTAAAAAATTAAATACTTTACTAATTAATAAAAAATAAATCAATAAAAACAATGAAACAAGTTTTATCCTAAACATAATCGACATTTTAAAATATTGTTTTGCGTTTTATACGATAAAAATCTTTAAATAAAACAAAAAAATAAACCGACAGAAAATTAACGAGAAATATTGCAAGCATACACGTATATTTAAAAAATTAAGTACTCTACTAATTAATAAAAAAATAAATCAATAAAAACAATAAAACAGATTTTATCCTAAATATAAATTGACATTTTAAAATATTGTTTTGTGTTTTATACGATAAAAATCATTAAATAATAATAATAAAAAAGAAAAACCGACAGAAAATTGTACGCTTCATACATTTTTTTGTAATTTCCCAAAAATCATAAATTGTCGCGTGTATCGTAAATTTGACCACACATATTTGAACTAGAAAAAGAAAAAAAAAAGAATAAAAAACAAATCTACGTAGGAGTATCGTTCGTAGAGAAATTCTAGTAGCAAAGGATGATAAAATTTTGGCGATAGTACACTTACGTACATCCTACTTCCTTTTTTAACGTTCGAACATAAACACATACACACACAAAAAAAAAAAAGAAAAAAGAAGAAAAAAGAAGAAAGAAAAAAAAAAGAAAAAAAGAATAGGTATACGAGGTAACATAAATCATGAAATATTTTTGCAACAACCGGTACACGCATCGAATTCTCAGTGTTAGTGTAGTTGTGTTGTAGTCCTAACGTGAGTAGGATGCAACGTATTGCCACAAGGTCTCTCAGCCGGGCCGATTGCACGCAACACACAAGTACTCATCTCAATTGGCGATTATGGTCTCATAAATTCATTTTGAGACGAAGTTGAACGAACATCACGTAGGAGAAGAAGGGGTAAGAGGGGGAGGGAAGGGAAGAGAAAGAGAAAAGGAAAGGGAAAGAGGAAGAGGAAGAGAGAGAGAGAGAGAAAGAGAGAGAAAGAGAGAGATAAAGAAAAGAACGTTTAATGTTTTTTTTTCTCTCTCTCCTTTTTTTTTTTATTTTTTTTTTTATTTTTTTTCATTTTATGCCTTAATCCTCACCTCGAGTGAAGAGATCAGTACGTTCCTTATTCTCAATGAAGGGATGGACATTGAATGAAAATAATCGATGGAATTCTTTGAAAGAACTTACTCGACAAGAAGAAGAAGAAGAAGAGGAAGAAGGAGAAAAAAAATAAGGAGGAAGGGGAGAAAAAAACAAATGCGTTTGAAAGAATAAACAATCAGTTCAAAGTTCATCGTGAAACGTGATGAAGAACACATTCGAGGAAACGTATTTTCGCCATCTCGACGTTTCAAATATAATTCATTGAAAGAATTTATTTATCCTTTTTTCCCTTATTTCAATTAAAAAAAAATATTATCGAGTTGTGTTTGTGCTAGTTCCGTGTCGATTATTAATAATTAATATATATATACTTTATTTAATATATTCATTTCTTTTCTAATATGTGAAAATCGAAAGAAAACTTTTCGTGAAAGGTTTTTTTTTGTGTTGCATGGAAAATTTTTGATCATTTTTATCTTTTTTTTTCTTGAGAAAAATCTATTAATATACTTAAATAATTATAATAATATAATAAAAAAATAGTAATATAATAAAAAAAGTAATATATTAATTTAATATTACAGTAATATAATAAAAAAGTAATATATTAATTTAATATTATAGTAATA
>JACGWG010000033.1:1180980-1199475 GCA_023678865.1 Polistes exclamans
TAAAAAAGTAATATATTAATTTAATATTATAGTAATATAATAAAAAAATCTATTATATATACTTAAATTATATTTAAAGTATATATTTTGAAATAAAATAAAATAAAAAAAGGAATAGAAAGATTCACAGAATATATTATGAAAAATAATGACTATTAACGCGTTTCTTATACGAACGGATAACACGCGTTCGCAGATTTTCTCGTAAAAACGAGAAAGAGATATAGAGAGAGAGAGAGAGAGAGAAGGAGTTCGGTAAACTATAATATGCGATTCATGGTTGTGGCCTAATAATAGCACGCGATATCGGTCCACCGAAGAGTAATGATTAAAAGAATCGCTCGAAACGTTGCAGACAGGATGTCCCATTAACAAATTGGCGCGACAGGCAATGCAGATAGCGAGAGAATCGTTAAAACGCGTGCGAGTCTCGTTTTATCTATCGGTCGTGTGTGTGTGTTAGCCTTGGAAAAAATAAAAAGAAAAAGATAAAAGAACGAAAAAAAAAAAAATGAAAGTAAAAATAAAAAAAAGAAATTAGTTTAAACGTGTCGTTGTTGGTTAAAAAGTATCTATATATAAATATATGTGTTTCCATTCGAAGAAACAAAAAATAAAGAAAAAAGTAAAAAAAAAGAGAGAGAAACCGAAGAAAAGAAAAATAATAAATCAAATTGAATTTTACATATAAGACGAGTATATATATATATATAAGTATAAGTAAGTAATTTTTATAAGAAAAAATCTATTTATCGATAAGTTGATAGAAACGAGTAGTATCGGAGCAACATGCATATAAAAATGCATATATATGTATGTATGTATATACATGGTGTACGCGCGAGCGCTTGTATAAATGCAAAAGTGCACGTATAGACGTAACACGTATATGAATGGATGTGCGAATGTATTTAATATGGTATATTATATATCGATGAATCATTTCTCATAGATTATTTTCTTATCTCATAGATCGATTTTCAAAAATTGTTCTTAGAATCCGTATCCTTACGCGAGTAGGGGTGTGTATAATGTATATATATATATATATATATATATATATAGAAATATACTACTATGTAGTTATATTGGAAGAGAAGTAGTTATATCAAGATAGGAGAATCAATATCCTTTTCTATAGTAGAGGATAGCACTAGAGCTACTGGCATCCCACTTATACATAAATGCAACCGAGATTCCACTAGGTAACTAGATATCGAAGCTGTCGGATAGCCGCAATAGTACGTTATCGCGGCAATATGAGAGTTTCAAAAGCAAGAGTCCATCGAACGATCTTGGAAGAAGAAGCTGATATCGATTACAAAATAGGATTAAGGAGGTGCCAGAAAAACAAAAAAAAATAAACAGAAAAAAAATATATAGGCTTTGAAATATATTTGTAATATCCCTCTGGACCTATATCTTCGATTCTTCTATCTGTAATCAATATTTTTTTGTCGACTTGACACTTTTAGATCGTATTAAATGTGTCCTTTTTTTCTCATCAATTTCTTTTATTTTTTTTTGTATTCACACGTATTCGAGAAGCTACCTACTACTCGTTTCGACCGAACCATTTTCTCTAATCCGGATAAATCGAAGTATCAACATTTTTAGATCTAGATCTAGACCCCAAAGGTACTCTCCCTCCCTAGTTTTCTAAGTATTTATATCTAGTCGCATTTATAAAAGTATCTATTACATTAGTATAGACCGTGTGTAATCCGATGCGTCGAGTATGTGTTGTTTCCTGGTTAAGAAATAGATAGATAGATAGATAGATAGATAGATAGATAGATAGATGGAAGTGACGATAATAAATATAATAATAATAATAATAATAAGGGATAAAAAATGCACGATTAGAGATTCTCAATAAATCTCAATTTCAGTATCAACGACAATGCTCTTGATAATAATCCTACAATTCATTCGATATAAACCAATTACAGACCATACATAATTTTATGCGTTAAACGTACACGTGTTTACTCGTAATGACATAAATAATAAATAAAAAGAGAATTGCACGCGAATAATAGGTTTAAAACATATATATATATATCAGATCAAAGATAATTCTAATAAATCTCGATATACGATAATCACAAATGTCGTTGCATAGCTTGCATGATAAAACAAATAAAAAACAAAAAAGTAATAATGAGATGCATACAAATGATGTTGGGGAGAGAAACAAAAAAAGAAGAAGAAATGTTTAAGAAATTTTCGATTTTCCAATAAATCTCAATTTGGAGAATCAAAGAATCATCTTGCTGCTGCTTGCTTGCTTGCTTGCTATCTCTTGTAACCGTACATTTCATTTGGCAAAGCAATTTCGTAATGACGCTTGAAAAGGATGATTGCCCGCAGGAGTATGAAAAGGTCTGTCTGGTCGTTCCTTCCCCGTATATAAAGCTTTTGCGAAGATAATGCGCATAAGTAGAGCGGCTTTAAGCCGGAGCATTACCGTTCACGATAAAATAACAGTGATTATACTTTATGCCCGGGGTAGAAACTTGCAGCATCGACGGCGCCTATCGCGATTGGCTAGCGACAAGTAAAAAGACGTCCTCCTCTTCTAAGGGAGTATTTCTTTCCCATCCACCCACCTACATATCCCCTTTTCACCCCTTTTTTCCTTCCATCCCATCTCACACCCTTTTCTATCCCAGCTTTTTCATTTCCTTCCGGTTTTCCTTAACTTTTGTGTGTGTGTGTATGTGAATTCATATTAACAGGTTTACATTAATTGAATGATCCATTGATATTTCAATATTTCGTAAGAATTTTTATTAACTCATATAATAAATCGTTTCTAGAAATAGTAATAATAAAAAGATATTATAACAGAACAAAGTCTTAATAAAATGAGGAAGAAGAAGAAGATATAGTTACTCATAGTAATATTCGTATGGGTTGGTTTGATTATAATTTTAAGACTTTTTGTTATATTATATTTGAAAAGGATGAATGAAAATTATTGTAGAAACGAAAAAAAAAAGCATCGTATCGTTTGAAGATTTTTTTAATTTTTTCAATCGTATTTTAAAACGAAATTTTATATTAGAAATAACATACTATTCTATACGCGAATATCGTGTTATACGAAATTATTATAATAGAAATAACGTGTTATATGAGGGTAACCTGTATATGATTCTATAGAATATGATTTGATCTTCTGAAGATGCCGACTCGCGATCGATCAAGCAGCAGGTGTTCTTTGATTAATTAATTTGCCTTGATCACGATTTACATAATTGAACGGACCGAGAACTAGCCGTTTTCTCCTTCAAAGATCTCTACAACTTGACAAGGACTCTCTCTCTTTCTCTCTATGGGATTTGAGAAAGCATATATGTGTATTGAATGAATTGAAATTGATGGTATTTGCTTAAGTGATAATTCGTTACAATTAGTTATGTTGATTTGATTGATACTGTGTTATTCTAATTACTATAACTATGCATTGATGAATACATTAGTTTTGATTTAAATATATTTATTAGATTTGTAATGTTATATCTCAAAATAAATGAAGTTTAAATTGATATGAGATTGATGATTTCCAATTAAGACTACAATTGAGATAGGTGAATAATATTATATATAGAATTTATATGATTAATTAATTTTAATTAAAATTTCTAATTGATCAAATGTGAATATAAATTGTTTAGAATTTTTTTGTTGTTATTTTTTTCTTAGCACGATTTGTTATTTACATATATGCAATAATAGAAAATAAATGATTAATTGAATAACATGTGGAAATAATGTTTAATCAATTATTATCTAATCAAATATACCAGAGAGAGAGAGAGAGAGATAGATAGAGGAGATAATGATTAATAATGATCAAATACACACACATAGACGTATAATATAATATAGAACTTAATACAGAATTTAATGTTATATTAAGAAAAATATTAAGAGAAAAATAAGATTAATAGAAATATAATAAAATTTAATATTAAAAGAATTATTAATAGAATAATTATGAAATATATTTCATATCTCAACTTTGCCAATTAATTATTATCTAATCGAATAGAGAGAAATCGAGAATTATTGTGAATTTTAACGATGATCAAATATACACGTGTAATAATACAGATAATTAATATTGTAGAATTTCATTTAGAATAATATGTGTAAAATATTTCAAATATTCAATATCATAGAATACAATCAAATGTATAAGAGAGGGTGTATCATAATATACGTAAAACCTACTTTAAGAGTGAACAGAAGGGTGTCACATAAAAGCAATGAAAAAAGTTTTCTAGTATTATTCATCTTTGTAATAATAATTAACGACACACTTTAATAATAAGAGGGAGAAGAAGAAAAGAAAGAGAGAGAAAATGGGATAGAATAGTAATTCCTATTGGTTGTATATTTTCAAGACGTGATTTTTAGCTCATGCTTAAGATTTCTTTGAAAACGTTTACCAATAAATCCTTCTATCACAAAGAATTGTACAAAGGAAAAGGACAAAACTTATGAGGCTTTCTCCTACGATTTTTTCTCACTCTCTCTCTCTCTCTCTCTTATGCTTTTTCTTACTATTGGATAAACTGGTACAAACGTGCGACGCGGTTGAATTTCGGAAGGTGAAACTTTCAAAGAGAACGGAAAAGGATGAGAGGAAAGGGGAGTACAAAGAGCAGATTTTTTCAGCAACAATGGGGATACCGAGGCGTCAAGGTGGGCGGATGTTGCGTCATATAAACTGCGGCATTAAAATTTTTCTATAGCCAAACTGGCTGGGTGCGACGCACGAACAAAAAAAAAAAGAAAAAAGAAACGAATAAAAAAGAAAAAGAAAAAGAAAAAGAAAAAAAGAAAAATAATAAAGAACGAGAAAGAGAAACGAGGGAGCATGCGAATGAGTTTTTGTCAAGACGGGAAAAAAAATGTCGCTGTTGTATTCGTAAATTACAAAAATGAAAAAGAAAAAGAAATCAAATCAAATGAAAGAGTAAAAAAATCAAACAGAATTAAAAGAAATTAGAAAAATTACAAAGTTGTTAACGGGAGCATGAAATAAATGAATGATTAAAACTAACACTTTTTTATATATTCGATATTAATATTTTAAAAATCTTTTTGATAATTGAATCTGAGGGTGCATTGTAGAATTTCTGCAAGGTCCTACATCGATACAGAATGCAATCTAATTTTTTTATTATAAATACTGCAACAAAATTTTGTTATCAATACTTAAATAAAAATACTATGATCATTTATTTAAAATATTAACGAAAAATATTGAAAAAAATACTAGCCCGATAAATAATTAATTAACATAATTACATATTAAAATATACCAAGTACATAAATATATATATATATAATATATATATAATATATATATATTTATATAATTATATAAATTTATATATTATTTAATTAAATTTATATATTTATTTAATATATATTTATATTATATATAATATATTATATTGTAAAATCTCATGAAAAAATTGGTCTCTTATTCTATTAATTCTATTAAAAAAAAATTGTTAACACTTCTCATGTGTACGTGCGGTATTTAATATATGTGAATATGCGTACTTAGATTGATATTACAAGTGTGTATCATCGAGAATAAATTCGATCTGTTTCGATTGCAGGTCGGAAGCATTGTGTCCTCGAATGATTATTTCAAACACGATCAAAACCACTCCTATTCCATCTCTCTTTCTCTTTCTTTCCTTCTGTCTTGTCGTTCGCGCTCTTGCCCCCCATGGTGCCGACCTACCCCATGGGTGGATCAAACCTTCCATACCGTTCCTAATCGAATCGATGTGACCCCATTGACACGTCGTGTGGAACAAGCTCGCTCTCAACTATCCAATCTACGAGTTGTCATTCTTTAGATACAAGATCTATGAAACTAGAAACAACTTTTCTATTGATAATGTACACATGAATCTAAAGATTTCTATCCCTTTTTACTTTCGTTTTCCTTCTTTTTCTTCTTCTTCTTCTTCTTCTTCTTAGTTTTCACTTTTGCTTGTGCTTTTTGTTTTTCGATAGTTTGAAATTTTTGTAGGAAGACTTTATCGATCGTAGAAGAAGAGAATAGTTGACCGTTTGAAATAAAAAGTAAGACTTTTAAAAAGAAACAAGACGTGCCTTTTCCGTTCACCTCGAAGAATCTCCGGAGAGTGCCGCTCCCAGTCCATAGAATTGCGTTCAATTGTCCATCGAATACTCTTATCCATCTTCTATATTCTTTTTTTTATCTATTTTTGTTTCTATAGAGAACACCATAAACACTGATCAAAACGAACTATTATATTTATCTGTATTCGATTTTAAAAGATATCAATTTTGGTTAAGATCGGTCGTTTGATTTTGTACGAAATAAACAGGTGTAATATTAAAACGTGTATAAATATTAAGAAAAAATGATCAACTATGTTATGGTGTATCTAGAGGAATAATACAACTAAATGTGAAATGATTTTACATGTAAAAATTAGATTAAAGTAAGGGAGTCATATTTGTTTCGTTCGAGGATTCGAGTTTTCGAGAGAAGATCGTGTTAGAAAAATCTATATTTAAAATATCTTCTAACACCGGATCGAAGATAATCCTGGAAGGAAGTTTTACTCGGGAAATATGATTGTATGCAATACTCAGCTGCTGGTGATACGTTATTGTCACAGTTCGACTGATAGAAATAAACTAAACTAAGAATAAATAAGGTAGCCGGTTTAAAATGAATCGTAAACATAACACAGATGACAATGAAAATACAAATGTAAAAGAAAAAGAAAATGTTAATCGATGATAAATAATTTGAGAGTTGGTTTAATGTACACCTAATGCATCAAACTTTTAAAAATTAACATAATACGTTAATTTTATATATCTTATTAAATTTAATATAAAAAAATCTGCGTATATATATATATATTGTACGACAGGTTGGCATGCAAAAAGATAAAATCATGTATCATCTTAGACATTCCTATGTCTAAACACATTTTTTTATTTCACTTTTATCTAAATCTTTTCTTATATGCTTTAACAGCCGTTAGATATTCGATCGAGCACGATGTCACGATGAATATTCAAAGTATCGATTCTCTCGATCACACTTTCAACTAAAGTCGTTCCCTTTGTATTCGATATTTTTGCATGACGATGCAAAATACACCTATATATCGTCTATTATATTCTAATAATAAGTAAGAATTTGCCTAACGTTTCTTATTACATTAAATCAACTCTAATATCACGAAAGAAATAAATATCTTTAATTAATAAATTAAATATGATTCAAAATAATTTCAAATCACAAGTTAAAGTTATTTTCATTTAAATTAATCAAAACAAGCAGTAGATTTAAGATGTTTAACAAATGTTTCCAACGGTGTATATTATATCTAATCGATTTGAATAAAGATTAATACGTAAACTCAAAAAATGTATGTATCGTTAAATCGTTATTCGAAGAAATGCATCAAGAAATCTTAGACATCGATCGAACAACGATGTTATTTGTAAACGTCCATCGAAGTATCTGACACCGTTGCATTCAGTCGGTCTCTTTTGTAACAGTACCACCTTCTCTGATTAACCTATTCTACGTTTCACAATGTATCCTTCTTGATCGAAACCGATACAGGAAAAGGAATTACTTTGTAAAGCTTTTGAATTAATTGTGGATCAACGACGTAGTTGTTCTTCTATACAAATGTAAGAGACAAACGTAATAAAAGAAATTTAACATTAAATCTTTCTTTTTATGGAAAATAAAAAAAAAATATAAACTAACGTGACTGGTATTGTCAATCGCTTGAGATCTAATTATTTATATTAAATTAATAGTTAATATCAAAGATTTTTTAATATTTACTACATCGTATGAATTTAATATAATTATAACAATATAAAATAGAAATTTCGTAACAATTACTATCGGAAATTCTTGACATAATATTTTGATCTCTCTAAATATTTATTATATAATTATTTAGTATATTGTTTAAATGATTACTTATATCCCCTTAATATAAATCGATTTGAATCTCGATTTAATTCGATATCATTTTGATTTATTGGGTGACATCTAGTGTTCAATCTAATAATTAAAAAGATATTACCGACAGTATTAACTAGAAACTGTTATACCGACTGTAAAATTCAGATTACCGACAGTACCAAGAAGAAAACTGTTATACCGACTGTGAAATTGAGATTACCGACAATGTCAAGAAGAAAACTGCTATATCGACTGCAAAATTGAAATTACCTACAGATTCAGATATTCTTTAACCTAAACACAAAGATTTTTAAATGGAAAATATAAATAAACCGGAAGATTTACAGTTACGTTTGATAAAAAAATATATAATTTTGTAAATGCAAATATAAAAATAATCTATTATGCACATCTATATGCACATGCGCATTATGCACACGATCACTGCTGCCACCTAATAAAAACTGCATATTGTTTTGATATGAATGAAAAACCTTAAACGTCAACTATTTGATTATTTACAGTAATATTAGTTTAAAGATATTTAATTAACAGCTTTAGATATTTGCTGTTTATAATACTGTAAATATATTCACTACTTTGATTTTATATTTCATAATTATTTCATATAAAATGGACAAACCATCAAAAAATCAAGCAAACCATAGGTATGTTTATGAAAAATGATTTCCTATTTTAATAATTATTTTTTAAATATTACTATATATTTGATTAATCAAATATTTAATGTTTATTTGTTGATTATAGTGTATATATACCAGAAACTTATGGATCATCATCTGCTCACAAAAGTAAACAAACCAAATAATTTTATGCTACTGCAGAATAATATCACATTAAAATTTACTTTGCCCTTACAAAACAATAGTAAAAAATCCTTAATTGAAATATACAATTTGTTATATTTTGTTCTAGGCTTAGAAAAAAAGAAATTAGTGAGAAAATCAATGTTGCCTTCTAGTTTATCGATGGAATCATTGAAGGAGGAAGAGGCACATAGCAAGGATATGGACTTGCAATTATTGTACAATGATTATCTCATATTGACTATGCTAGAACATCTATCAGAAAATAATTCTAAAGCATTAAAAGAGTCGATTGTTAGACAGTCTGCTGATATTGCTAAAGAATGTGCTGGAGACGAAGAGGAACTAAACAAATTAAAGATTCGAGAGAAAGATATAATGCATTTGAGTATCGTCCAAACCAAACTAGATGCACAAATCGAAGTAATGAATAATTATATCAGTAAGTATTAGATGGTAACTATAGGAATTTTTAACGATAACATCAAGAAAACAATGAAAACTGTCCATACAAATACGTGTCATATTTGAACATGTTTCAAAGTTATGGTCCTTTCTATCTTACAGTAATTTGATTGAATCATCAATATTTTTAAAACCCTAGGTATATGTTGAATCTGCTAATAGCCTTCTTAAAAACGCACTCAAAGTTCTTCAATGCTGATAATGAGTGTCGAATACAAAATTGTTTTCAAATGGCCCCAAAAATAAAAATCTAATTATGTGCTTGCTACTTTGAAACAAAGACAAGAAATATCTATAAGATACCAGGCAATGTTTAGAAATGCTAATCAAGGATTATTATTTTTAAAATTTTCAATGATAATTAGCTATCGCTATTACTCAAACAAAAAAGTGGATATAACTTTAAAACATGGTCAAATAGGACACATTTTATTACTATTATTATAATATGTTCTTTGTAAGAGATTAATTTGTATTTAATGTTTTATAGAAAGCGGTAAGATAGGTAGTATAAAAGACATTATGTCTCAACTATGTATGGCTTTGAAACCTTTGGATATTTTACGGTGTAATAACATAACTCTACCTGAGAAAACCAATGAATGGTTAGAGTTACATGAAACTTTGAAGAAATGCAAAAATACTCTTCACAATATCCGAGAATTGATTAACACTAATTTAGAAACGTATGAAGCCTTGCACAAAGGAATAAAAGATTTTACTTCAACATACAATGATATTGAAGCTTGTCAGGAAAAGTAAAATCATATATACATATATGTTTATTCTTTTATATACTTACTATGTAATTAAATATACTCTTCATTTATGTATATTTGTTTTCAGGTTGGACAGTGCACTCCAATACTTGCAAATAATGGTATTGAAAAATGGTTCTTTTTCTTTGCAATAGTATTAATAATATTAGCATTTAAGACATGTAATATATAGATACTCCTATTATTTTTTTAAAAATATATTACATACTGCCAGTATGGAGAAAACCTATTTATAAATAATTTTTAATAAAAATTTATATATTTTACCTTACACAGTCTCATTTCTTTTATAATCTAAGATAATAAAAATGTACATTGATGACAATACGAGAACATATAAAAACTATTTTGTAATGCATATTCAATGCAATATAAGCATAAGTATACATATTTATGTTCCTATAAAAAAGAAGCATAGGAAGAAATTTAGTTTTACATAAAAGAAATGAGTTTTAAAAAATTCCACCCTAGTTTTGATTTGTTCTCGTTTGTTCCCTGATTATGCTTGCTAATTAAGGTCTTATTGTATGTACTATATTTTTCCTACTGTCCTACTGTATTTTTTTTCTTTTTTTTGGCCTCTTTTTCTCTGCCTCTCATTCTATGTCATTCTTCCTTATCATTTTCTCTCTCTTTTTCTTCTTTTTCGTTTCTCTTTATTTCCAAAGAGAAAGACGATATATACAGCATACCCAAACTTTCCTATTATTCTACCACAACGCTTGCCAAAGATAGGAAGTTCGTCAAAGATCATAGATAGAACAGCTACGCGGTGTAATTTCATCGTGAGCATTCGAGACAACGTGTCACGCGTTGTAAGCCTTCTCGTTCTCTCAACTTCTAGTTTCTATTCTATTCCTAAGCTAGCCTCAGCTATTTCATTATCACTCAAAGAGATCTTATCACTTTCTTGTGGCCTATGTTCCTAGTTTGTATCTGACTTCGAAAAGTTCTATCACTTTACTCCTAGATTAATATAAAATAATTCGAAACAATTCCAGGTGAACATCTCTATTTCTTTCTTTTACACATTTCTATTTGAACAAAATCATGAAAAATTGGATTGATTTATTTAAGATTGATTAACATATTTAATTATTTAATCGTTGTACACGAGAATTTCGAAATAATTCAAACAATCCTATGAACGTTTTCTGTCTATCTCTCTTTATCCATGTATGAACACACACGTATTCACATATACCCACACATAAATGTAGAGACATAAATTTCGAATGGTCGTACCAGAGTCATAGATTTTCCACGTTCTCGTCACACGTTTAATGCGTCGACGCATCGTGGTTCTATGAGGCGGACGGTAATTGATTAGTAGTCCTGTAATTAAATTTCCACGTCGTATTATCGTTGTCAGGATGGACATGACTTTTTATCCGAAAATTCGTCAATCCGTCCATTTATCACTCTATTTTTGTTTATCATTTTTAAGAAGAAAGAATTTACTTCTTTTTATTTCTCCTTTTATTTACTTTCATTCTTTCTTTTCTTCAATTTTATCGCTGCTCAAAGTCTTATCTTTTTTTTTTATTATTAAATAACTTTCTACGAGAGTAAAACAACCCCTCAACCCCTCTGCCAGCACACACACGTGAAAACAAATACTCGTACATGTACTTATATATATGTACATATATATATCTACCGTTTGTTTTATCTGAAACTATCTTAAGCACCGATATAACCCGAGAAAGCCTCCGTAATATTTTGTGCGTACAGATAACGGACTCTGGAGTTACTTAGAAGTTAGTCGCTAAAGTAAGAGAAAGATTAGGGGGCCTATCGCAGGAACCTAACTCCCGAGCGTGATATTTTCTTGTTTAATTTTATCGTGGAAAATTTCATTATTTTCTCTTTTTTTTTTTTTTTTTCCTGTAAGTATTTTTATTTATTTATCGAGATCTATTCTTTTCACGATTTTTACAAGCGAATTTTTATTTTATCCATCCGATCCGCGTGTTTTTTTTCGTACAACTTTTTTATTGATTGGATTCGATAGATAGATATGTAATCTTTTTTAATCTTTATTCGCTTTTTTATTTTTATTTTTCTATTACTTCTTTCAAGTTACACGGGATAGATGATATTTCTTTTTGTTTTATCTTTCTTTCTCTCTCTCTCTCTTCCTATGAAAAAATATTTACGATCGATAATATTTTTAATATAATTTTTAATTCTTTTATTTATGATACACTTATTTATTATTTATAACCGATCAAATTTCTATAATAATTATTTTTCATTTAATAGAAACACACACATTCGATATCTTTCATATTATTATATCATATACTTAAAATTTATATGTATAATGAGATTATTATATTTAAGAGATTCTACTTTAGAATTATTAATTCGAGCATTAAAAAAAAAACTATCGATAATATTTGTAATACAATTTTCAATTTAATATTTATCCCTTAATAATATTTTTTATATAGCAGATAAAATCTATGTAGAAAAAATTTTTTTCATCGATAGTAACGCGCTCGTTAATAATTTTTAATATTATTAATATAAACTTCAAACTATCGATATCATTTTTAATACAATGTTCTTTCCATCAACGATAATATTTTGATTAGAGTTGTTTTCAAAAGCAATAACTATCCCTATAGACGATAAAAATCCTGATAGATCTTTCACGATGGAATCATAAAATATTGAATTTAATAGTCATTTTCCATGGTCTTTATATTTATCACGCAAGCTTAGGTATCCTAGATCCAGGACTAAGGCTTAACGTTAAATGTCTTCTTGGCGCCTTAAAGTTACCGGTTTGGTTGTAAACAGTGCTTAGGAACTTCAACGAGAAGGCTACTTTGGAGAAAAAGTATAATGTGGATTTCGTGTTACTTGAGACTTATTTTTAATTAATTTCCTCGTAACCTTCTTTCCAGTGTCTTTTTGGCGTATGTTAAACCATTTCAGAGTTTAACTTAGGTCCCCTTATGTGGCCAATATCTCCGTTGTTATACACACCACCCACATTTATACTTTATCTCTTTCTCTTATGGGACTTTAAGATCTATGTAAAATATACAGGGTGTGGAGTTAATGGTTATTTATGGTTTTAAGAAAAAAGTTTTTAATACAATATCATTTGAAGTAGTAGAGAGTTCAAAAAATTCAATTTACTTATTTTTTAATATTTCTTTCAATATTTTAAATTTTTTAAATAATTAATTTTATATTCTAAAGACTTTTATACTACAATATAATCATAATTAATGAAGATATTAAGATGTTTTAATTTAAATACCTCACCCTGTATACACATACTTACATATAAATATATTTATTAATGTACGTATAGGTGTATGTGAGTATATGTTTATGCATCTACTTAGATACCTAATGCTAGTATACGTGTGTGCACATATATGTATAAGCTAGTAAGTAAACGTGCCTGTATCTCATCTACCTACTTTCTCGGTGCATACAAACACATATACCATAAAGGTAGCGTGTAATGGGGAATATGCAAACTTGCGATGAACGCGAAGTAAACAGGGAACGTAAACTGCTGTGTTAATTTCAAGGCCGACGCCGAGATGAAACGAGCGCTTCACCGTTTTAATTAACCGCAGACCTGTACCACTACGATACCGTGATTAAGAATTATAGGAAGTGTTAAGAAATATGTTTCATTATTTTTTCATATTGATTGATCATTCGAGTCAATATAATATTCCTATGAAAATACTTTGCTTATTTTTTCAATAATTTTTTGTTTATTCCAAAAATCATCTCATAAGTATAATTTTAGAAATTTATAAGAAGTATAGTATGTGAATTTTGAAGCTATAATAACTAAAATATTATGAAGTATTTTTTAAATTTAATTTATTAAAGATTTTGATAGAAATTTATATTTGTTATAATTTTTTAATATTATTTATTTTCAAAATATTTAATTTAATTATATATAAATTATATTCAAAATAAAATATACGTGTGAACATTATTATACTAGAAGCATGAATTGGTTTTCCTACATTTTTGGAATAAAACAATATTTACCATGTTTCAGCAAGTATTTTAATTACCTTAATGGAATTCGTTGTCTTTCATTTCTCGTTCGTTCGTTCGTTCGTTTGTTTAATTTATTATTTTTTGGCGTTTCGTTGAAAACCGCAATTACAGTTTTGATGGGACGTAAAATCGAACTACTGTGATGGTGGTATTATAACGTTGCTGTGCAATCACGTAAATGAATGCGATCTCCTGTATAAGTGTCTCGATTTAATTACGACGTGAGACGATGATTGCACCATTTATATCAAATTTATTTTTCCTTACTGTTTCAGCATTTAAGTATGTAAGATTTAGGTATTTAATCAAAATTTTTTTTCACGATAAAAATACATATAATATATGTATTTCAATTTTTGCAGATTAACTTTATAAAAAATTAAATATATTCTACCTCACAGAAATTTGATTTTACGATAAAAAAAATTATGAAAATATTCAAGCTTACAGTATAAGGATCAAGATCAATTCACCCGGTATATATTCAAAGTAAGTTAACTGATACGATTTTTCAATTTCCTTGGAACGAGTTCAGTTTTATTGAATTTTGAGTACTTCAACCTCCTTTTAGAACATCGCAAATCGTATTTATCCTATTCTACAATTGTAGTTTAACATTTGAGTCACGTATATCACGGAAAAGAACGGTCACCATTGATGACCAAGCTTTTTTACTGTTTTTTGTTCCTTTTTCTTTTTTTTTTTTTATCGAACGAACGAACGAACGAACGAACGAACGTGCAAACGAACGAATCGAGTACGACGAATAGTGGTCATCACAGTCAAAAACTCACGGTGATCTTTCTCACTGTAAAGTGCGTGTGTTTTTTTTGATTCTTTCCTTTTTTTTCTTCTTTTTTGCGTGTTCACGCGATTTTTGACGCAACCATACTCTACACACCTGCTATACCTCTAGTCATATCTTTCTCTTTCTTTTTCTCGTCGTCATTAATTAATAAAACGAACATCGAGTATATGACATGGACCGTTGGGGGTTCAGGTGGAGACGGCAAATTTGATAGACGCCAAATTGACAAAGCTCACGGGGCTTGGAGTGTATTTAATTATAGCGAAATAATCTAATTATCGGTACCATTTAAAATTTTATGCACGGTTATTGGAGTAAAGCATCAGCTTGGTTAGAGATATCCGTTATTAAAAGATTTAAAAAAATGATAGTGAAAGAGGAAAAGATTGGAAGAGAAAGAGGGAGAAAGAAAATGGAATGTTTAAAATTATTCATTGTTATTCATTCTAATGATTCATCCATTATGATTTTGTTGAAATAAACATCACTAGTAATCCGAATAAAACAAGAGAATTAAAAACGAAAGAGAAAGAAAATAAGTAAAGTGAATATTGGAAAGCTAAAAATTAATAATTGTTGTTCATTGAGTTGTTCATTTGAAATTATACGTTTTAATTAATCAACAATCCGTCATAATACTAATGTAAAAGAAAATCAAAAATAGAAAAAGAAAAAGCAGAAAGCTTACAATTATTCATTATTGTTTATTGAGTTGCTCATTCGTAATTAATCATTTGATTAAACAGTAAGATAATCTGTTTTAATCCTAATGTAAAAAGATTGAAAAAGGGTGGAGAAAGAGAAAGAGATAGATAAACAGAGAAAAGCTTCAAATTATTCATTGTTTTTCATTGATTCACTCATTTGTAATTAATGGTTTTATAATATTAACGCAATCAGTTGTAATCCTAATGTAAATGTATTATATCAGTCTGTTATGCGTATATTTGTGTATTCTTATTCTCATTTTATTAATCTACCATTCATTCAATATATGAATAATATTAATTCCCTTTTATAAAAAATGTACTATTATATTATACATATCGTCTATGTTCAACATTTTTGATTCAAAATAATTTATGTAGCTTACATTGCTTAAAATGTTACAAATAATTTGAATTTACTAGTCATTAATTCATAAAAAGTATCAATCAATAGTAGTGTGTGAAAGTATTAACAAAGAGCATACATTTTTCTACAAACTAGATTTTTCCATTAAAAATTTCTTTGACAAGCAATAACTTAGATTAGCAGAAATGTTAGTTAATGACTTTAGATTGAACATAAACGACATAATATTATAATATATTTTATTTGACGTTAAAAATGAGTCGAAAACTAAGAAACTCGATAAGTAATGCATTAATCGGTCCTTAGATCGAATGTTTGAAGATAAGAAAAAAAAAGAAAATAAATGGAAAAAGAATGAAATAAAGAAATAGAAAAAGAGAATGTAAGAAAGAAGAAGAATTTTACATTTAGAACGGCTTCTCGTATTAAGGCCGAGAAACTGGTAAGTTTTTCAAGCGTTTCTTTGCAAGAGGGTGGAAAGACAAAAGTTGTAAGCGAGGATCTACCGAAGGAGAATACAAGACTCGACAAGACAAGACAAGACAAGACAAGAAAGAAAAAAGAAAGAAGAAAAAGAAGAAGAACAACAACAAAAAAAGGGAAATAAAAAGTAATGGAAAGCGCAAAGGGATCTGGTAAGTAGGAGCATTGCTTTGGCTGGCTACGAGAAACTGGGATTACCGGTTCACAAAATTAATCGTCCGTAGGATTAAAGAGCGAGCTCGGTTAGCTTAATTGCCCGTCGCTCTTACGATATGCAAATGTTCATGGTGGAGGCGTGCGTTCTCCTTAAATTTCACCGCATTATCGCTGATCATCCGTGTATACTTGGTCTTATCAATTCTATCGTAAATGTAGATAGAATGTTTTTCCTGTGAGATCTAAATGAGTTTACTTGTTTT
Source organism: Polistes exclamans (assembly GCA_023678865.1). Classification (NCBI taxonomy): domain Eukaryota; kingdom Metazoa; phylum Arthropoda; class Insecta; order Hymenoptera; family Vespidae; genus Polistes; species Polistes exclamans. Next base: position 1,197,894 of record JACGWG010000033.1, read on the forward strand.
TTAAATTATCTATAAATTTTTTCTTTTGTTATGCATATAATATCATTGAATGTAATAAAAATTGATTCTATTGTCTTTTGCATTTATTTTTTTTTCTTTTTTTTGTATATAAGAATATTATATTTATATATTATCAAATATATATCAGGGATAATTTCAGCATATGAAAACGACAGAACTAGATTCCATAAATATATTCCTAATTTGATTTTATCTTCAAGTTTTAGCGAATCTTGTATTGAAATAATTCTTTCGTTAGATGAGAACGTAGTTTCTCACTCAATTCCTCTTAACTGTTTACGAACAGAACTTGGTTCTCTTCGGTACAACATAGTAGTCTAATTCTGTATACACTAACTCCTACTATCTTATGAGTAGCTGTAGTAGTATTGCACAGGTCACAAGAGCATTACGTGTCAAGATTGGTGAAATACATTGTGTTTGAACAATGCGAAGTGAAAATACAAAGTTATTCTAATCAAGAAATGGCAATTATTGGTAAGACATTTATAAGCTTCTATTCAAATTTAATCAAGTTACGTCGAAGAGATCTCTCTTTTATCACAGTAAACAGATGTAATTAAAAATCAAACGAGCAATAAAAAGAAAACAAAATCAAATACAAGATACACAAGTTTAGATAGAAAGTTTAGTTATAGCTTAAAAATGTTGAAGTCACACATAAAATATTTCCCACTTATTCGGGGACACCTTGGTATATAAAGTGCATACATACTTCCTTGTCCAAACTCGTGCTTATATATATATATATATATATAGAATCCAGTTCGTGCAGGCAATATCAAAATCTAACTGGAAAGATAGAGTGAGTGAGTGAGTGAGTGAGTGAGAGAAAAAGATAGAAAGACAGATCATATTCGTTGAGTAGAAGATCTGTGAATCGCGTGGCTCGAGAAGTAGACATATGTCGAGAAGAACGATGGAGGAGATGATGGAGAAGGATGTGAAGGAGGTTGAGAAGAGTCTAAGCAGAGTGGAGGTCGAGAAAGGTGCGGAGCACGAAAGCCAACGTTGACGCTCCTGTGAAACGTTCTCTCTCGTCCGCGGTTTCCCGGCATTCTATGTAAATAGCAATCTAGTTTGCTTAGGGATCAACGACCCTCAGATTCGGAGCTTTGGCCGATGGAGGTTTCCGTCTTTGCGCCTTCGTCGTTGATCCCACTGGGTTTATCTACGCCGTCTCGAAGCAAACCAACCAACCAACCAACCCCTTCGGCCTACTACTCGACGAATTGCACCAACACTATTTCGATTCCTTACCTACTGTTATCATCAAGTTCTACAACGATGGGATGCTGATCGAATCCTTCTACAATTGCTACTGCTTTTCTTTACTTTTCTTTTCTTTACTCATATCTCTATTCTGTTCTTGATTTTTTCATTACAAACAAGAATATAAAGGATTTTGAACTTAAAGTCATATATCTTTTTCTTATTTATTAGATTTCTGTACCAGTATCGATGGAGGATGAGAAAAGAAGAAATCAATGGATTGATAGAAGAGAGAATAATTGATTGTGAAACTTTTTCTTTTCCGCGCATTTGAAATATTAAATTTGAT
>JACGWG010000033.1:1214475-1233242 GCA_023678865.1 Polistes exclamans
ATCAAATTTAATATTTCAAATGCGCGGAAAAGAAAAAGTTTCACAATTTTCAAAAAAGTTTCACAGTCAATTATTCTCTCTTCTATCAATCCATTGATTTCTTTCTTTCTCATGCCCTATCGTTGAATTTAGATTTTCCTAATTAACCAGAAAAGGGAAGCTTTTACATAAAATTTGTTGAGTTACAAAAAGATAAAGAGAGGAAGAAAGAGAAAGAGAAATGGTATCCGTACGTCGACATCACGATCGACGTTCGACGTTTAAGCGCTTATTCAGCGTGCGTGCGTGTACTCTTGAATTCGCTTACGATTCGGGCGGAACGAAATCGTGACTGTCGTGAAGCACGACAAGAAATTTTCAACGACTGAGTGAATGAGTTAGTTAGAGAGAGAGAGAGAGAGAGAGAGAATGACAGAGAAGGAGAAGTACTGCATCGTTGCATCTGTTTTGATCATGTATACAGTGACTCCTAAAAATATTCGGACACTGAAGTATAACTTATTTTTTTACTTTACAATTCGGTTCTTTATTAATGAATAATTATTTTCATGTGCAATATTATGTAAATATTTTAAATAATTAACTTATGCTTATCAAGAATAATCAACTATTTATTTCTAATAATAATAATTAAGATGATTACTTTATTAACAATCAAAATATGAATTCATAAATTTAGTCATACTTAGGGTACGAGTATATTTTAAGGTTTTATTATTAATAATGCACTATTTTGATTATTCTAATGGTTAATTTAAATTACAAATAGATATACTAGAATAATTAAAAAAGTAGGAGATAAATTTATTAAATTTAATTAATAACCTATTGCTTAAAAAAAAAGAAAAATAATTAGAATGATTGCTTTACAAACAGTCGAAATATAAAGGCGTGCAATTGATCATATTGTAGCGTCCGAATATTTTTGAGAGTCACTGTGTATGCACAACGTTCTTTTTCTATTCGTTGTACGATATATGTATATGTATTTCTATTGATGTCGTTGACAAAAAAGGTAAAAAATAAAGAACGTGTGAGGTAGATAGAAAAAGACAAAGATAGAGATAGAGATAGAAAAATAGAAAACATGAAAATACGTACATATCTCCGATATATTCCCAAGTGAACTGGGCCGCGTACGCGATGAGTCAGCTTAAAATAATCCAAACTCGGAAGGATGAATAAACTTTTCGTTCATACGAGACCGACGTTAAAGATACGTCAAATTGTTCTTGTTCGAAATATTCTATATGCACGTACATATCTGTGTATTATATAATATAGCATGTCGCGTTATCGGGTCAATCCGAATATGAATATTCTTTTCGAGTAGAGTTTTCTTTTATCTCTTAGATGCTTCTCGACAAAATACTCTCCTCCTGTCTTTCGTTTGATTTTTTTTTATTATTCTTTCAGACGATTATATTCAAACTCCAAGTTGAGTGTAGAGTACAAATAGAATTTGTAATATTTATTTATTATAAATTTTTCAACTATTTCTTTATTAAAATCGATCAGGTTTTATTTTTTTTTTATATTTTATTAATACACGTTGTGGTATATTATAAAATTTGTCGAGAATGTTTAAGAATTTTGTGTCTGGTATGATTAAGAATTTGTGTCTCGTATTTGAAGTAACAGCTTTTATGGTTACCGAAGCGTCGAGACGCGAATCCCAAGATCTTTGTCTCTTTTTTTTTTAACACCTTATCTAAGGACGACACCGCCTGGCGTCACATTGAATATTCTTTTTTTGTTATGGATGACTCCACCTGGCGTCAAATTGATCACCAGATTTTCTTTTTTTGTAACTTATTGTCAGAAGTTAGAAATCGTTTTGATCTCATCAATAAGTTAATGTCAAAATTTGTTCTTCTTTTTATTATAATATTTGGGAAAAATTTTCAAATTATACGTACGTACCTACCATATTTCGGTATCTTATTTATAAATTAAAGTTTCTCTTATAAAATATTTCGTTAATTCCTTTTTCTTTTTCTTTTTTATTTAGAACGATTACAATTTTCATTTTTAATGTTCATTAAATATACTTTGTTTTATCGGGTTGAGTAAAAATACACATTGCAAGACTAGAATTGTTTTATTTATAAATGAAAAAGATTTTTTTAGACAATTCACAAATGTGTTTTTTCTTTTAAATGATAATAATTAAAATTTATATATTTTAAATACGTTGTTGTATTATTATTGAAATTCGTTGAGAATGATTAAAAATTTCTGTCGCGTATTTTCCGTAACAGGTTCCATGAGCGACGAAGCGTCGAGACGCGAATCCCAGGGCCGTGGGCATCGTCGATGAAATTAACGGAACAGCTACCTACGCTATGAATATGAAACACCTTGAGAAAGGAGGAGAATAAGAGTACCTTCTTTCCTTCTACGATATTAAAATCTTTACGCTGGACGAAGTTGTCCGCCATTTTTACCAACTACCATCCGTTGGATACGCTTTTTTAATTAATCGATTTTCCCCATTCAATTATCGTTCCGTTCTAAAACCTTTACGAAGATTCATTCGTTTGAAAATGAAAAAGAAAAGGTGGAAAGGAAATATAGAATAATAAAAAATAGAAACAATATGTTGAAATTTCAAGAGAAACTTTAGCTTATTTTTTACGTTTTAATTGACTTCGTTTTAATAAAAATTCGGTTGAAAATATTGTAACATATAAGAATTTATATAAATACATTACTTTTTGAAATTATATATTTACTAAATTTTATGAGCAATATTTCGTTGGATATAATATTAACGCACAGAGTGAAACGAAAAAATTAATTAACATAAAATTATTAGCGTATGTTTTTTATATTCGTTGTTTCGTCCAAAAAAGAATTTAAAAAGAAAATAATAAAACATAATCGAGAATATTTTTAGCAAATAGTTTTTTTTGAATTTTTTTTCTTTTACCATAGGTTCAATGTTGGCGTAACATTATCATTTTTTTTTTTTTTTTCTGTAATCCTTGAGTATAATATGATACTTCATTTAATTAATAAAACAAATCAGTAGAGTTTAATTTTATTTATTAAATTACTTTCAAAGTATATATTTACGCGTGTATGATAATATTTTGTAATAGTACTTTTTCGTATAATTTTTCATTCATGAGATACTTTACTTAATTAATAAACAAAATCTAATAGAGAGTACAATTTTATTTATAAAATACTTTGAAAGTATTTATTTATATATACGCTAGATAGCAATATACTTTCGCATAACATTTCGCACTCGTGTCGCACTTTATTTAATTAGTAAAACAAATTTGTAGAGAATATAATTTTATTGTAAAATTACTTTGAAAGTTTACGTATTTAATGATATAGCATCAATCGAAGATATTATTATAATACGTATATATTGATATTTATTAATTAATATTTATATAAGAAAATACAATCTCAAAGATGAAAATACTTTTAAAAAATATTAATAGATGGGGAGAAAAAAAAAAGGGTAGTCAAAAGTTTGTAGTAGGTGTATATAGAAACTTGTGAGTTTCGGTTCATGAGAAACGAATGGTAGGTACGTCGAACTAGACACGTTACTTCATTGTCCTTTCTGCTGCATGAAATCACATGGGAAAAGAAGAAGTACAGGAAACTGATAGTTCAAGGAAGCGGGACGAGTCGCATCGTTCCATTGGATTCTTCGCAATGGGACGACGACGAGAACGAATAGAAATACTTTTTCCAACTCTCTTTCTCTTTCTCATATTCTCTCTTTCTTTTCCTACCCCTTTCCCCCATTTTTCAACTAAACCCCCAATAGTAGTAACCTCTTCCCCCTCTCCTTCTCCAGGTTCTTCTCATCCTCTTCTTTTACTCGATCTCCTCTATCGTTCGTTTAAACTTTTCGTTTCGATGTCCTCGACATACATTTTGCATCGAATCTGCATACACGCACACACCATATGCAACTACATTGATATTTCTATTTGATTTGATTTGATTTTATTTTTATTTGAAACCTTAGCAAATGGCGTAGACGGGAAAAAGTTAAAAGCTTTCGTGTGTCCGACTTTATCGTTGACATCAACGATGTCCTTCCTTCCTTCCTTCCTTCCTTTTTTCCTTTCATAGTTTCTTTACTTCATCTCTCCTTCTTTCTCTTTTCTAAATCTTTGTATCGTTGACAGTGTTCAACTTTCAAGAGTTAGAACTATATTTCTAATGGTGTTAAACTTACCTTTCTCAGTGACACATCTGGGTCAACATTTTTCATGCACACGATTCGAGTTTTCTTTTAATTATTTTATTTCGTCTCTGTGGATAATTTTGTTAATATATAATGCACAATGTATGTATTCGTACTATCATTGCCAATTTAAAACAATCAATACTTTTTTCTAATACAATATTTCCAAATTATTATACACAGTAATATATTTTAAGAATTATTCTTTCAAATTGATACAAATTTTATTGCATTTTCTCGAATGGTTACAATGCTAAAAGATTTCTACAATACTTAATTATGATTTATCGTGAATTATACAAGTACCAAACATAAGAAAAATAAAATAATTAATTCACAATAATCTACAGATAATAATAGCTAAAAAAAATATATATATACATATACACATATTTCATTGATACGAGAACGTAGGTTCACCCGAATAAAAGAAAAGAAAAAGAATGAATGGAGAAAAAAAATGATCTCAGTGATTTCGCAAAGGTGGCTCGTAAATTACCGCTTAGTACTCATCTTTTATGAGTTATGACGAGTTCTCAACGGAATGCCTTTATCCTCGGCAACGTTAAGGTTTAGCGTGACTCTCAAGACAAATGTAGCATGCACGGCCTTGAACATCCATTGTCCTGAAGTTTCTCACCATCGATCATCGCGAAAACAAGGGTGTATGTAGGAACCCTGAGCAACGGTTAGAGGAAGGAAAATATCTATAGCTTTGTGTATGAATGTATGTGGATGTACAATACTTACATATACCATATACAACCATATACCAAGTGTGTATGTGCTAGGCTTGAAAGATGGATTAGACAAATTAGCCTTTACTCTCGCGTGTCTGTCAGATGTTAAATACTCACTCTTGATGACGTTCGAACCTTTTTAGTTTGATCGAAGATGTTTAGTTGAAAGAGAGATAGAAAAATTGAGTAAGCGAGGGGTAGGAAAGTTCCGAGTAATTGCATTTGTTATCGGTCCAGATATAAGGAATTTAAATATAACGAGAAATAAAAAAAGATAGAAGAGGAGAAGGTTGGGAAAGGAGAGAGAGAGGGGGTTGAAAGAGTATAAGTGAAAATTGAAATTCCAAGGGAAGCTTCGAGCGAGAGAGTCTTTGAATGCTCTTTCGAAATAGGAGATTATGGAGAAAGTGCTTTGTACGAGTAAAAGGATAAAAGAAAGAAGAATAAAGTAGAGGAGAGTAAAAAAAGTAAAAAGAGAATGAAAGAGAGAGAGAGAGAGAGATATGTTCGACTCACAAGAATTGCAAGTTCTCCAGGTGGAAAATCAGTCAAGGGCCCAAATGAATTCACGAGACCGCACTTTCCTCACTACCAAGAAAAAGTTTCTTTCCATTTATTCGATGCGCCACAGTCTTCACGCTCAACTCCCATTCTGATATTTCCTCGTGAGATTTTTACTCGTACGTAGTGAAAGGGATATCCTTTAGAACGAGTGAGAATGGGATGATATACGAAAACAGAGAAAGGAAAAAAGAGAAGCGAGGATAGCAAACGTGGATAACATATGTGTGTGTGTGTGTGTGAGAGAGAGAGAGAGAGAGGGCAAAAAATAGGATGTTGGACAATATGGAAATTGTGCAGAAAAAGTAAAAGAAAATAAAAATGAGAGAAGAATGCAAATTGCAAATGGTAGAAAGGTAGATAAATTGATGGAATGAGAAAGAGTAAGAAATAAAAATTGAAAATTAAAAATCATAGAATATAAGAAAGAAAGAGGGGGATGGAGGGATAGATTGAAAAATAGAATGAAAGAAAGAAAGGGAAAGAGAAACGATAAATAAGTTTTACACAGAAAAAAGAAAAGAAAAGTAGAAAGAGAGAGACAGAGAGAGAGAGAGATGATGGAGAGAGAGAGTAAGAAAATATGTGACAATTGTTTAAAGAAAATAAGAAAAATAGGAAAGATAAAGGGAGGAAAGCACGAACATAAAGATATTGTAGAAAAATAAAAGATAATAAAAATAGAAAACAAGAGAGAAAAATAGATTATGCGGGTGGGGTGGGGGGGGGGAGTCAAATAAATAGGTAGAAATAAAAAGATGAAAAGAAAATTTTGCGAAAAGTAGTGAAAAAAAAAAGAAAATAGATAGACTTGAGGATGAAAATTGTTGTAGAAAAAAAAGAAAATTATAAAATACAAGTAAAAGGGATGGTAAAAATAGTTTGGAAGTGAAAGCAAGAGGGGGGAGAAGAAAGGTGGGAGGGAATTCTCTCACGATCGTTGTTTTCACGATAAATCACAAACACAAAGTCGGACCGCGAGCTGGTAACGGGATTCTCGGTGGTCGCACAACTTCGTGGACAATTAATGAACGAATTAATTAAATCTCTCGTTCACCGAGAAATTAGCAGCGCGCTCGGTAGTTGGCATTTGTGGCGGAAACAGGACCGAGTATGCTGAGTTGTCTCGCGATCGTTTAACAACTTTGACTTTTCCTTTTGTTTTTTACCGCCTCTACTTCTTCTATTTTTTTTCTTTTTTTATTTTTTCCTATCTTTCTTTCTTCATTTATTTCTTTTCTTATTTCCTCGTATAATTACACCCACGGATCGAATGTTAGTTAGTTAATGGAGAAAGAGAGAGAGAGTGATAGATAAAATTTTATTCGTTTTAGTTTTTTTTTTCTACTTTTTTATATAAAACTTGCTACGAAGATATTCTAAACCGATTAGTGTTGAATTTATGTATTTTATTATATTTTAATTATATGTGATACAATTTTTTTTTGATATATTTTCTTAAAAATGTGTTTAGTTATTTCTTTAAATTTAGGAAAAATTTAGGATTTCCACGATTAAATTGATACAATTAAACTTATAAAATTGAACGCTGACATATATAGGTACATATGTATACGCTAAATCGAAGCAAGGGCGTTGTCCTCTTTACAAACAATCAGTTTGCCACACGTATCGACAGAATCCACAATTTTCGTGAGAGTGCGAGCACTCGCGCACGGCATTCGAATCCGGTAATTTCAAGTCCGGTTTACATAAATTACCGGTTGGCCGATATTATTATTTCCTGCGAGACATGAATTCTAATCGGATCTCTCTCTCTCTCTCTCTCTCTCTCTCCCTTTCCCTTTGTCTTTGTTCCTCTATCTCTACCACTCTCTGCATTTTTGTCTTTCTCTTTCATCATTATTAACACCAATTTTACATACTAATTTTACATTTTAATTTGGATTTATTAACCTAGGACTTTTTTATTTACACGGTACCTTATTTTGAAGCAATCCATCCTTACACGATTTTGTATAAATTAGTTTGAATAATTATTATACAGTTTATTTTACAAGTTTTGGTTTCAATTATATAATTTTGAGTGAATGAGTTTTATTTATTTTTATTTTCAAATGAAGAAAATTAATATACATTTACGTTAAGTTTAATTTGTTTTAAAATTAATTTTTTTTTTAATTATTTGCATTAGTATAATAATATATAAGTTGATATCAAAATTTCAGGATTAAAACGTATTAAAACTTACTTACGATAAATGTACCTCTATTTAATAAAACATTGCTTAATTTATCAATATTATTTATATGAACGTTTAATTAACACAGTCTACTATTTTCTACTTACATGCTTAAAGTAAAGGAAATGGAAGGGAAGAACGATCGATAGGATATTATCTTGGATTATGAATCCCCTAGGCACAATAACCGTACGTATATAATCCTACGTTTCTAAAGCATGCTAACTTGTACGCACCATTAAACTCACTTTGCGTCTATTATGCTTCGCGTAGATGAAAGAGTCCATTAGGGGTTGCTGTTTCTTCGAACTTATTGCTACGATAAGATCTTCAACAATCGCGAATTGAACCGTTCGATTGGCGTTCGAGATTATTATTGTATGTACTCTACCTACGTACGCGATGATATCAATGGAACAACCAACCGATTCAGAAACTCGTAGCATCGTAAAACTACTCTGTAACATGGGAAAAAGAAGGCGAGGGTGGGAGGGAGGGTGATGTTGGGTGGAGAATGGGAAGCAAGGGAAATTATAGACTTTCAAGACGATATACAGCCAATGAAGGTACACTTCAAGCGAGATGACCGATAATCGCTTGATTTATGATCTCGTTTACGGTCATTAAAGCGACGTAAGTGCTCGAACTTTGCCATGCCTTGTGTGTATCTCAATCGTTATAGCTATTGGCTCCGTTAAACTTCGTCGACAAAATGGTCATTCGACTAACCAATCTCGATTTCTGTCTATTCGTATGTATATAAATTAACTAATCTATTTTTTTCTTTCCTTATAAAAGATCAAATCGATTATAATGAATAATATTTAAAAAGGAGTTACTTTCGTTAAATTTCTTTGACAAAATATTCGTTTCACTAATCAACATTTTCTTAATTTCTGTGTTTATTCGTTTGTCTATAAATAAGGTAATAAATTTGTTCGAATTTTTTGTAGATGATTGAGTCATTTAAGAAAATATTATAATAATGTTATAAATATTTTATCAATTTATTTAAAATATATGACAAAAGCAGGTTCAAAAATACAAACCGAATAAAAAGCACTGTTTAATCGCGTGCTTCCTCCGTTACACTTCCCTCAAAAAAAAACTTCAAATCAGTTATACCAAAGCAACCGTATACATGGACAATCTCGCAAAAAGAAGATCCCAAATATCGGATATGAGTGATATTTTATAGGAATAAAAAGAGTTAAGTGGAACGTAACACAAGACAAAATATCTACGTTGTCTCTTACTTATTGGATTTCAAACTACACCTATTACATACATACGTCGTACCAGTTTCATTTAGGTACGTTAGCCGCTTATATAAAATCCAGCTTTATGGCCGAGCAAAAATGTCTGGGTCGTTAATCACGTTAACTTGGCAAACTTACTTTTTCCGGTTTTGGACTGCTAGTTTTATTTTTCTCTATATCTTCCTTTTCCACTCTTTTTTTTATTCCTTTTCCTTTCTCCATTTTATTTTCGTATTTTTTTGTTCTTTTTTTACTTATACTTATAGTAAGAGCAGTGTACCGCTATCATCAGAACAACCTCAACCTCAACCCTCGTTCTCATCGTCATCCTTCGTACTTTTCGTTGTCGTGCATCCTCGTGCATTTTCGTGCATCGTCGTGATGTCTGTACGCTTGTCTTCAACGAGAAGGGAGAAACTTACCCTTCCGTAGCTATCTCTCTTTCCTTCCTTCCTTCTTTCGAGTTCTCTACCCGTTAACCGCATCCAACTCTTCTCCCAACCACCCCTTTTCAACCCTCACCGTTCTTTCGTTTCTAGCTATTCCTCCTCTCTCTCTCTCTCTTCCTCTCTCTCTCTTTTAGCATGTCTCGGCTAAATTAGGCAACGAGAGAGAAAGAAAGGAAGTACGCGCCAGGTTCCTTGCGACGGCTCGTTAGGCATTTATAAATAAATAATTCATTCGTTTCCTCGACAAAATAAATACTACCAAGTCTTCCTACCATTTCTAGCTTCCTTTAAAATATATATATATATATAGTATACGGTATATACTATGTAAATATATAGTATAGTATAGATATATACCATCGTAAGTGTGCAATACTTTCAATCTTGCCATGTATGCGTTTATGTGTCTATCCGTGTTTGTGTAAATTTTGTATAAAAGTGTGTATGTACGTCTCTGTGTTTTTATAGATTGTATGCAAAGCTCGCACGCGCACGCGTGTGTGGTGTGTATGTGTGAGTGTAGGTCTCTCTTTCTCTTTACGTGTACTGTTTGGATTTTGAGTATGTCTGTGTGTTAGTATATACTTATATTGAAACGAAACAATGAGAGAAAGAGCCAAGCGAAGAAATTGGGACTGCAGGATACTCCGTTGCATAACGAGTAGCTTTAATTGACTCCCCTCTGAAATTGTGATGTAAAATGAATCCACTGCGAGTAGCTGGCAAAATAGAGAAAGAGAGAGAAAGAGAGAGAGAGAAAAGGGGAGGATTGCCGAGTAAGAAAGCACCCCCGACTGATCTTAATTTTCTAAAGGGAAAACGTGGTAATTTAAGTGTCACCATAATTTCATCCAAATGAGCCGTTTTGAATTGCGAAAGTAATTTCTTTTTGGATTAGATGGATCGTCTTATAAAGAACGTATTATTGTATCTTTTTATTCGTAGAATTTCAGTCGATAATATCATTTTCTATATAATTTGGAGTTTTTTCAAAATTTGTAAAAATGATGTTTATAGAATTCTTTGATTAACCAGCCACGTGTATAAACTAAAATCGATAAGAAATGAATTGTTTTTATGAACATTTCGAATAGAATATATATCTGTGATGTAAAATGAAATTGATATCAGATATTTATTTAATTGATTGGTAAAAAAATAAAAAATGGTAACATGAATAAGTTAGATATTGAAATAATAATTATTATTGAAGGAAGTTAATTTCTCATAATGATCACATTTATATTTGATAAAATATTTTGTCGATATAAAATACTCCAACCGCACATAAAATATCCTTCTTCTTATAGCTCGAGAACACGCGGGGTAATAACGAAGACTCCTTAAAGGGTCACGCTAAGGTCTATGGTTGGAGACCTTAATCACGATAATTTCTCTCGACCCTCGGCGTAGTATTATCGTCGTCGAGGTTCCATGGCTATCGCATTTCGGTAATATCGACTTCGCCATTTGACAGTCCTCGAGGAATTCTCAATCGCGTAGTAGGAGGTATATCAGAAATGCGATAACGTGAAATACTATATGCGAGGGTTGGAAGTCTCAGAGGGGAGAATAGGTGGTGTTCCTTAAAGCGAGAAACTCTCTGTGAAATGAAAGATAAGAGTCAGAGAAAATAGCTTCACTTTGTACCAACTGACACGTTCTTATAAAACTGTAAGAGAATCCTTTCTGATTCATTCTCACACGCTTCAAATACATATATGAGCATTTATTTACCTGCTACATTTTTGTTCTCGTATGTAACTTATAAACGAGTAGTTAGTTATTAATAAACGTTTCTCTTTTCATTTGTAAAATATTTAATTTTGCTTTTTTAAATATCGATAAATAATAATGTTTTGTTGTGCGTTATTAAAAAATAATCGAAGTATAATATTCTGATGTTCAGCCTTAGATGATAACTACTGATCCGATTTGTAAACATGCGTGTACATATGTACACATATGCATGCATGATGTTTCTCGGTTGATTTAGATTTAGAAAGAGAATTTATCTTGATAATAATAGCCGACGAATCCGATAAGGAAAAGCTGGCACGTATCCAATTTTCTCCGAGGCAAATAACAGCAGGTGTTTGCCAACATCGTTTAATCTCGCGTGACGCTATCAAATACACCCAACAAATCCTCATACCGCGGCGTTAATTCGTTCCTAAATGACAACGATGACGAGACACAAGCTTCATAGAAAGAAAAAAAGAAACCTTCACTGACAGACGCGCCGCCGAGGCTTTTGTTCATTTCTGTAAATTCTGAACACGTGCATCCCTTTAATCCCGCTATCATTTTCATTCCTTTTTATTAGACGAAAATCGTCCTGTGATATTTTTCACCTATCTTTGTTTCCCCCCCCCCTCTCCCTTACTTTTTACTATTATTTTGTTACAACTAAAATAAGTGACGTATTTATTCGTTTCATTTAATTTTGTTTTGTTATAATATGCAATACGTTTGAAGAAAATCATTCCATATTAATAGAGTAAACGAATGTATGTAAATCCAAGTCAAATGTTAACTCGTGATAAAGAAATAGCAAATATGTTAATATAGATTAGATAGGTTGAAATAAAATCCATTGTATACCAGGAAGATTCCGAGTATTTGTTTTAATTCGTTGATGATTTGAAATGATTTTAATCAGGGCAGGACAGTGTATAGAATTTGATTATGATTTAAAAGTTAGAAATGAATAGCGATGTTGGTGCATTAGTTTAATAGTTTCAATTGAACGTATGTGAATAAATTTAGCGTGAAATAGTGATAAGAAATTGGCTAAAACTTTGTTAGAATAATAACTATTTAATTTACTAGTGAAATGTTTTTTTTTTTTTATTGTTTAACGACTGAACTGAATATCGAACAGTTATGTGTCCGAATATAATATAATTTTATAATATTAAATGTATTCTTTAATATAATATATATATATATATATATATATATATATATATATATTAAATTTATTCTATATAATAATTGATTAGAATAAATGAAATGATGATTTTATTATATAATAAAGGATTTAATATAGGAATGAAAAATTGTGTACACCAAAAAAATAATCTACTTATTCTTATTTGATATAGAACATAAATACATAATGACTTTCCAGAATATCTTATTTTTCTGTTCGTTGTTCAGTTCCAGATTGGAATTTGTTTAATAAATATCTCCGTTATGATTCTTACTAATGATACAATCTATTATTACTTTCTAAGATATTTATAATACCATATTGAAATGATAAGGCAGACACAGGAAAAACTTGTGAATATCTTTACTTCTCGAGAAAATCAAAGACAATGTACACGTGCATACGAACAAGTCGGTAAGTGCTCTTATATTTAATCGATATCCTCTTCGCTCGACGCACCTCGCTTATCATTCGCCCTATCGCAGTTCACAAATCCTTATTTCTATTATTTATTTGAATATTCAATAATTATTACAAGACAATATATATATATATATTTATATTTATATGCAACTTATTAATTTGCATTATAATTTTGTATATAATTGTTATTGAATAGAAGATTTATTATTATTATTATTATTATTATTATTATTTTAAAGAAATATTATAAGCAATTTACACGTTGTGTTATAATAATGTTCTTCTTAAATAAAAAGTTTGTATATAATAAGAATCTAAATTTGTAACAGCCATCTGGATCGATCTTTAATTTTAAGACAAGAAAAATTCACACAATACGTATGTAATTTTGTATATATATATATATATATATATATATGTGTGTACGCGTGCGCATATCTGCACGTTCTACTTGTATACACGTTTTTTTTTTTTTTTTACAAGATAAGCTTTAACTCGATCCTTCCTCTTTGCTACCGACGTCGTAACGAAACGTGGATAACATCCAGGTAAAATAGAACGGTAAGACAAATGATCAGAGATATCTTCTCATGAGATTCTGTGCATCTCTCTATCCTTCTCTTATTCGTTTTCTTTCTCTATCACCCACCACACACACACACACAAACATACATACATACATATACACAAACGTATTCTCACAAATACACGGATATACATACTACCAGGTTTATATGCGAAACAGTATAGGACCGTTATTTGCGTGTCCTTTTTACTGGCTGATATCTCGCTACCTCGTACCAACTGAAAAACTTTCTACGAACGTATCCCCAAGGGTTTTCCTAAAAACTCAGAAAAGGTTTAATTTTTGACTTATCGTTGTACGGACTTTAAATGAGTTTCACGAATTTCTAACTGTTGGTAACCATGTATCGTTATCCATTGGTCGTCTCTCTTTCTAGTTTTAAAATCGATATTATTATATTCATCATTTTGTTTATTTTCATATCGCAACATATTATTTTCGTGTGTTTTCTCTAAATTATAGAAAAAAAATCAATTGAATAAATATTATTTAATATGGATGTGATATATATTATAATATATTTTCTGTTGAAATATTTCATTTATTATTATTATTATTTGTGAATCAAATATAATAACGAGAACAAAGTTTTCATTTATTTTTCAACAACGTGTTTGTAATAAATTATTATTGATTAAACGGGAAAATGTGTCTAGAAGAAAATATATTAAAAAGGAAGATAGAAAAATGAGGGCGGGGGTGTGGCGGAGGAGGGGGAGGGGGTGGGTGGGTTAAAGTAGTATGTCGTCGTAAAAGTAAATTCAAGGATGGGGAAGGTAGGTCGTCGAGAAATGGGTTAAATCTTAAAATGTTCCACGTCACGGATTAGTAACATGGTTTCTCGTTGGTAGACGAGAACGACGAGATCTTTCTTGGAAATTAATTCATTGTCGAAATGGCCGCTGCTGGTAGGTAGGTTGGTAGGTTGGTAGGTAGGTAGCTAGGTATCGTGGGACTCCACTCAGACACGACAAATTACGAGGCGTTACTCTAACTCGCTTTACTCTTTGCACTTTTCCACTCTTCTCTTTTCGGAGTTTCCAAGACTTATCGAACGTATTATCGTAATGAAAAAAAAAGAAAGGAAAGAACAGAAAAAAAAAAAAAGAATGGTATAACTTCCACGTAGTAGTTTTCAGCACTAGACGAAGATAAAATGAGGGAAAATATTTTGTCTCGCAAAATAAAAATTTCATTTTGGTTAGTTTTTTAAATACTGATATCATAAAAAGAATACGTGTCACGCGAGATATCTTTGATAAGAATTTAGAAATATTATTATAACGTAATAATAATTGGTATAATTGAAATTTAGAAAATTACTTAAACAATTAATCATTGTCAACGACGATAGAACGAATTTACACGACCCACACATTAGATTCGTTTCTCCAACGATTAGAAATAACGTTGTGTCTAATCTAGTAAATATATCATGTGATATATTTATAAACGCTCGGAACACACTTCGACGACTTGTATGTGACAATTATTGCAATATTGATGTGTGTGTGTATATATATATAATATACGTATATATAATATATCTGTATTTATATATTATTTTTTATTTATATATATATATATGTTACCGTCAAAGCCGAAAATCAATCATTGCTAGTAATTCCTCGGAATTACTATGAATGCAAAGAGCCTTCAGACGAAATCGGAAAATCGGAAAATCGGAATAGACAAAAGAGTGTACTTTAATTTAATATAAGTTTCATTAATATCTATTCACTTTTAGTATAAAAAATATTGACTGAAACTTTTCAAAGAAATTGCAAGGATGCACAATTATCAGCATTGCATTCTTTGACATTTTCTGAATTTTACATGCTAAATATATAACTCGATATGGTGTTCTACGCGTAAACAAAAGAGTGTACTTTAATTTAATATAAAAATCATTAAAATCCATTTGCTAAAAGTATAAGAAATATTTACTGAAACTTTTTAAAGAAATTGCAAAGATGCACAATTAACAGCATTGCATTCTTTGACATTTTCTGAACTTTACATGTTAAATATATAACTCGATATGGTGTTCTACGCGTAGACAAAAGAGTGTACTTTAATTTAATGTAAGTTTCATTAAAATCTATTTACTTTTAGTATAAAAAATATTTACTAAAACTTTTCAGAAAAATAGCAAAGTTGTACAATTTATAGCATTGCAATCTCTGATATTTCTTTGAAAAGTTTTTGAGGGGGAGGGATTGCATATCACTATGTGTATCTGTGCCCGAGAATGTATTTTTTTCAACGTTGTTTAAATAGTAATTTGATATTCTATAGAATATCAAAGTATTATGTTCGATGCCTAAGAAAAACTGTAAGAATTTTTGAATTTCCGATTTCGTCTGAAGCCTCTTTGCATTTATAGTAATTCCTCGGAATTACTAGCAATGACTGATTTCCAGCTTTGACGGTAACATATTTATATATATTTTACTTACTCATACATATTCGTGTTCTCTTTCTGCTTTCATTTCGAACGTTCCCATATCATGTATTAAACATTTAATTTCTTGGAAATTCGTTCATGCGTGCAAATAGCTCCCTTTATTCGTGCTCGACGACTAAATGTAACGTTCGCACGCATTCGCGTGTGTAATCCCTGGTCTATACTCGTTTCCATTCGTATCTAGTGTTGTTCACGTTATACACCTTACATAAAGATATTTAACGTCGACTCGAACTTATATATATATATGTGTATGTGTGTATGTGTGTATGTGGTCATTACGTTAATATCGTTTTATCGTTAATCAATCTTATTGAATAATTAATCGAATATTTCGAATAAAAGGATCATCGTTTTATCCTCTTTAACACGTGTAACGCATTATTTTTACTTACAAACGTAGAATTTTATTCTTACTTTTAACTATTATATTTATTTTTAGCGATTTTTTTCAATCGTATTATTACATGTTTAAAATTAATAATTATATATATATATATATATATATGTAATATGTATAAATATATGTGTTTATATATACATACAAAGTGTCCCAAAAGTTGCATTACCGAAATAATGATAATAAAATAATATTAATGATAATCGATATATTAATTTATTCTCAATGTTATTATTATATAATTTATATATTTTTATTTTTTTTTAAGATATGAATTTTTTCAGTGGCAGTGTCGTTAAAAAAATTTATAATTCATTTTATATTTCGGTAAAGTAACTTTGAAGACATTTAAAGGATCGAGCGAAAGTAAAAAAAAAAAAAAAAGAAAAGAAGAAAAAGAATCGTTCCACCGTTAGACGCGACGATTTATTCTAAAATGATTTTTTTTTTTTTTTATATATATATATAATCGTGGAAGAGTAACGTGAATTACTCGATAATGGATTGATTCGAGATCGTGTTCGGTCGTTAGAATTTGCCCCCATATTCCTCCTTTCTTTTTTTTTTGTTTAATTTATTCTTCTTTTTTTTTTTTGGAGCTCTGATTACTTTCTTTTATTTTTTTTTTACCTTTTTTTAATCATCTCTTTATATTTTAAGATTCGTACTTATGAATATCATCAAGAGAGAGAGAGAAAAAGAGAAAGAGAAATAGTGTGAGAGAGAGAGAGAGAGAGAGAGAGAGAGAGATTAAATAAAATATACATGACCGATATTTTATTATTATGAAAATTAATAATATTTGAAAAAAATCGACCGAATGCGATCCGATAATCACGTCGTTGATTTTACACATTCGATTATATCACACCACTCTCTGCGAACCACAAGTACATTTTTCTTTTTCTTTTTTTTTTTTTTGTTTTAAATTTAATTTTATTTATTTTTTTTATTCAATGCGAAATTCCGTATAATACTCGTTTAAATACATAAATACATACATGCATATGTGTTGTTGTTTACTGTAATCTATCAAATCAGATTGTTTTTCTTTTTATCTTTTCTTTTCTTTTTTTTTTTTCTTTTTTATATTAGCTGTGGGTCGCAATACACATGTATTTATTTATATATGTATATATATATATATCTTTATACTGCTTTACAATTCTTAAAGTTACGTTCTTAAAAATTATATCAGATCTTCCAGAGATTTTTTGTCTTTTTAAATCCCTACCTAAAGTTCTTGTCGATCGATCTATCTGTAACTTGTAATGAATTAATAATTAATTATTTTGTATATACGCGTCATATCTCTCTTTCTCACACATTGGCTATTTTTGTGATTCGCGTGATATCACATAAATATAATTTAATTTACTTCGGAAAAAAAAAGAGAAAAAATAAAGAACAAATCATACAAAAAAAACTTGGATGTATCATAAAACGATAAATAAAAAACCAACGAAAGATAGAACAATTAATTCGTTTAATATTTCGACAGAGATTAGAAAATGTCGATCAAATATATTAAATATTTCATATTATTTTTTATTATTTTCATCCCCCTTTTTTTACAGTTTTCTTTTACTCCCCCCTCCCAGGAACAAACGTAGACTCGTATAAGTAGAGAAACAAAAAGATAGATAGATAGATAGGGTAAAGATAAAACGAATCAAACGGTGTGGTAGATACATCTTTGACTTTTTTAGGCTCGTCACGGGCAATCAAACTTCGAAAATACATAACGTCTAACACAAAGTGGAGGTAGGTGGGGGGGTGGTGTATATGTATTTCGAAGAAGAAACCCAGCATAGGATTTCTTGCGAAGAAAAAGCTTGTAGCCTTGGTGCGTACTTTGATGAAACTACAGAGAAATATAAAGCAAGAGAGAGAGATAAAGAGAGAGAGAGAGAGAAAGATAGATAGAAATAGAGATAGAAATAGAGATAGAGATAGATCCTTTTCGCGAGGGAAGATTTGCGAGTGCCTCAGGCTTTTGGAATTCGACGAGCCGTAAAATTGAAATATCGATTGGTCTACTAACCAAGAAAGAGAGAGAGAGAGAGAGGGAGAGAAACAGAGATAGAGAAATATATAGGGTGAAAGAGAAAGGTAGTGAGAGAAAGAGAAATTCGAGATGTACGTGTTCTCGTTCCAAGTCCCACGCGAAAACACCAATAACGTTCGACAAACATAAGACAAACTTTGCTTGTCGCTATGAACCGAGTTCTATCTCTCCAGCTAAACTCGAACCAAAGTCGAGCGAAGCTTCTTCCAATCATTGCTTACTCATCCGTCGACGGTTTGTGAGCTTTTTCGTTTACCCACCATCGTCGTCATCCTACCACAAAAATTCAGCAAATTTCGTATTTCTATGGATACCGATTCCAACTATCATTTCTTACCATTTATATCCACACAATTTTTATGATTTTACGGTTACTTTTCGATTCTTCGTTTTCTTTTTTTTTTAGTTTGTAGTCCAGGCAACAAAAGGAGAACTTCATCAATGTAAGTACCTT
>JACGWG010000033.1:1247828-1264920 GCA_023678865.1 Polistes exclamans
TAAATTAAACCTGTCCAAAAAATAACTTCCCTAAGAATTAAACTTAGTAATATTATTATTAATATTACAATTAATAATAAAATATTCTAACGAATTATAATAATTAATAATAAAATATTCTAACGAATTATAAAAATTAATAATAAAATATTCTAACGAATTATAACAACACGCGTATAATAATTGGATTGAAAATTTGTCTTCGTGTATTGAAAATTAGGACAAGTGGAATTGAATTTTCAACGTCGAAAACGGTATGAACGATCGAGAGAAAACGCAATGCGGTTTTCTCCTGGAACATTTGTCTAACGTCCTAAAGGTTTTTGAACGTCGTCTTTTAAACGACTGACGACGCTTCTCGAGCAACCCTTTTGTCGTCCCTTTTATTCCCTTTTCCTTTTTAACACGTTCTCTAGGTTATTATCCTTCTCTCTCTTTCCTTTCCTTTATTTTCCCCTTCTGGATCCTTTATTTTTTCTTTTCTTTTCTTTCTTCCCCCCCCCCACACCTTTTTTTATTTTTTTCCTATTCCTTTTCGTTCGTTTCTCTCAATTCTCATCGCCACGGCAAAGATTAAGTGGCCAGCTACGGATTCTCTGAACTTCGTACACTATTGACCCTTCCACCTATTCTCTTTTCTCCTCCTCCTCCTCCTCCTCCTCCTCTTCCCTTTACCTTCCAAGCCCTTATCTCTATTTTCTTTCTTTCTTTCTTTCTTTCTCACTCATTCACTGACTCACTCGTCGTTTTAGTCGTTTCTTTCATCCTCAGCAACGAATTCCTCTTGATCTTTCTTCTTTTTTTCCCATAGATTTTTCGCGGCTCCTGTTTCTTCTTCCTTCTGCTTTTATTAGGCCTTTGCTTCAGCTTCAAATTCGATGGGGGATTCCCGAAGGACAATTGGGATAGCCAAGTCTCTATCTACCTACACACCTATCCTTCTGTGATTTCTTTCTCAGCCCTTTTTCTCTCTCTCTCTCTCTCTCTATTTCTTATCCCCCCCTCTTTTCTTTTTCCCGTACTCCTCTTACCTTGTTCACTTTCTATCTTCTCTTTCTCACACTTTCTTTACTTCTTTTTATTATCTTTAGAATGAGACTGGTTCAAACACTGCCAAATACTTCTTCTATGTCTTTTTTCTTTTTTTTCTTTTTTTTTTTATTTTCTCTTTTTATCAGAGTTCTTTTTTATTCCTTTCCTTGCTGCACTGTTTTTTTCTTTTCTTTTCTTTTCTTTTTTTCTTCTACTTTTTCTACCTTCTGGAATGTGTCTCTGCCCTTTACAAGGATTCCAAATTCTTCTAGTGGTAAGGATTCTTTTTTTTTTGGGGGGGAATATTTTATTTTTTTTCCCCTCCTTTACCAATCGATTGCTCACGCGTGTGTTTATTTTCTTTCGTGTATAATTCTTACGTTCAATTAACGCACACTTTTAATGAATTTCAAATTATTTCGATTTATATTCTTTTTAAAAATGATCGAATATCTAAAGTCAAATCAAACAAATACGAATAATCCAAGTAATTAAAAAAATATATATCGTATAAATGAAAGAAAAATTGTATAAAAATTCTGCGTGTTACATTAAAAATAAAACAATACAACCAACCCAACAACAGGTATATTATATGACCCGTTTATTTCGAAAGTGGCATAAGTCACTTTTTGTTGTTTTTAATTGAAAATGAAAAGATACCATTAAGTTGTAATTAGTGTCACCATTAACTCGGTTTGTTTTTGATAAAAGTGAATTAGACCACTTTCAAAATAAACGACTCATATAATATACCTGTTGTTGGGTTGATTGTATTGTTTTATTTTTCATGTAACACGCGGAATTTTTATACAATTTTTCTTACATTTATACGATATATATATTTTTTTTATATATATATGATATAGTATATAATATTTTCTTAACATAATCGTGATAATAGTAAAAATATCAGAATGATATGGGGGCTCAGAATTAACAGGGGAATGGAATATAAACGTTAAATGGATAAAAAGAGAAAGAGAAAGAGAAAGAAAATGAGAATGTGAAAGACAGTGGGGGTGGGCAAGGAGCAAGAAGGTGGGTGGGTGGGTGGTGGTGATGGTGGTGGGGGTGGGGGGAAAGGAAATGTCGATCTTCGAGTGAAAGAAGACGGACGAGATCGTGTCGGACCGATGAAATATGTGGTCCCCTTGATTGATAGCATAGGATTCAGACTTCTTCCCCCCCTTCTTTCTCCCCCCCCCGCCCTTCTTTCAAACCCCCTTTTGCTAGGAGGAGAACCGATTCGAAGTGCTAAGCGAGTAGACGATTAGTACGTTTCGTTGAAAGCGTTGAACTCGATCGAGCGTGAAAAAAAGGGAGCAAGCAAGGAAGCAAGCAAGCTTTCTTTTCGATTTTTTATTCCCCCTTTTTATTTTTTCTTTCCCCGTCCTGTCCTCCCCCTTCCTACTGTTCCACCCTTTTTTTTAATTCCCCTAGTTTCTTTCGTTCATCGATAAACGACGATCTAAACGTCCGAGATCAATTAAGGGAAATGGATGTTGGGTTCCCATTCTTTTTTCTTTTGGTTTTGTTTTTGTTTTTGTTTCCATTTCCCATATTGTTTCTTCTTTTTTTTTTTTTTCTCTCCCTCTTTTTAACCTACGCGACCCATTTATATCCGACTTTTACTACTTTCGTCTGACCGATATCGTACATTACTACTTGCAATATTATTATTTTCTTTAGATTTTGTTTTTCTCTTTTTCAAATGACGAGATTTGTATATAATATGCGAAGAAGTAAACTTTTAATTCCGTTCGATATATTTTTTTCAGTTTAATTTATTATACTTTTTTTTATAGAAAAAGAAGCAACATATTCAGGGGATGGATAATTAATTAATTTTCTTAATTAAATTTTTGTAGTCGAAGATAATGAAATAAGAGTTTTGTGTATTAAAATATTCAAATAATTAGTATTTTATTATTAGAATGATATATTTTGTGTGTCAAAGTTATATACGAATGGTTTGAGAAATAAATATCTATCGTAGAGTCGTATCATCCTAGTGTTTCCCACAAAGTTTAGCATTATTTAATATTTCGAGTTGGAAAAGTCTCGTTTGAATGAATAGAAACTAATAGCAATTCCGTGTACGAAGTTATAAAATTGACATTTATATGGCACTTTTCGGATAAAATTTTAATTATAACGTCGCGATCAAAATTATCTACGATAAAAAGCTTTCTACTCTATTTCACGTTTGTCATGATTCGATATGATCAAGCACGCCAATCGGTATCAACCAATCCTTTAACGTTTAGAAATTGAATTTCAAAGTGATTATTGCGTGTAATCAAATTTGATTATCGTTGGCGTGCATGATAATGAAACAAACGAATCAACGATATGTATATACATATATATATACATACATATATACTTATACGGGTCAATCATCCAATAGTTCAATCCATTTTCATAGTTACATCATTACCAATTGTCGATTTAAAAACGTCATACTATCATTTTAACATCGTTTTATTGTAGTTGACGAGTAATGTGTTTGATTGTAAAAAGCAATAATTTTCCTAATACATCAAAATATAGAATATTTTAACCCTTTGTAATCTGGTTTGTTAATTTATACAGATATCATAGAGTCATCATTTCGTAATTATCAATGAATTTAATTATCACAAGTAAACAAAATTAATTTGATTTTTTAAAAAGAAAAATACAATCAGTAGAAATGAAGCAAATTAAAAAAGGAAAAATGTATTAGTAACATACTAATTGAATCATTAGTTTATCCTTAGTGATAATAATTCGTGTTATTCCTTACTATCATCGTACCAAACTGTTAACCCCATGAATCCACTATCAGTTCAAATCTTTACGATCTTCCTAATCGTTTAAGTCACCAAACTGATTTACTTATATACACGCGCGTCTCTGTGTGTGTGTGAGTTCAATTACAACTACATAAAGAATCGTTATCTACTTCTCACCATCATAAAATAAGCACGCTCTGTTTGTTTCAATTTACGATTCAGGATCAATTCTTTTTAAAAGAGAGAGAGAAAGAAACATACACACACACATACAGCAGATAGAGAAAGAACAAAAATATGAAAAAAAAAAAAAAGAAAAATCGGTACGTAGGATGATCCTGGAAAGGTTCAGTGAGTATCGTGTATAGAAAGACGCTTAAAATCGTCGATAAAACGAAACCGGTCTCGAGTTCTCGGGCTCGGGCGCGGATTTATAAGCCTTAAAGCCCCATTGATCGAGTCGAAGCTTGGCACAGAGCCCCATAAACCTTTCCCACGTCTTGGAATAAAGGTTTATCTCTTTCATTGGGAACTTGGAAAACCTAGCGAATAACGATCTCTCGGATTCGTTTCCGTGCTCGTCCATCTCTTACCTAGCCAAGAGATTTTATCGATCATCTGTAAGACGTTCCCATTCAAGAATTACACGTTTCTTTTTGAGAGGCTAGGTATCAATGAGAAGTACTCTTAACAACAATACCTACCTGCTACCTTTACTATTTCATTTTCTTTTCTTTTCTTTTCTTTTTTTTTTTTTAGAAAACTGCAGAATAATCTTATACGTAGTAGCACGAGATGATAAAGTAAAGCTTCGATGTCGATTGGTAGTGCTTAAAAGGA
Organism: Polistes exclamans; assembly: GCA_023678865.1. Taxonomy (NCBI): domain Eukaryota; kingdom Metazoa; phylum Arthropoda; class Insecta; order Hymenoptera; family Vespidae; genus Polistes; species Polistes exclamans. The sequence goes on from JACGWG010000033.1 coordinate 1,252,481, forward strand.
TTTTTTTCTTTTCTTTTATTCGATAAAGTTAATCATTAAAAGTAATTGAATTATTAGCACGGTTAATAACATATCTCATGTAATATCATTTGATAGATTATGATTATGATGTTAGATAGGTTGGTTGGTAGGGTTGGTAGGTAGTATAACTTGGTAAGTTTTGGAGAATACGTTTCTCGTTCTACTTCTATTTCGAAATCAAAATTCAGGCGTCCGTCTGTATGACCGTCGTGCAAATACCGTGCATTTCGATGAATTATGCAGTGTGTCATGTCATGGCAAGCGACTCATCAAACATACATGCATGTTCGCACATTGGAGAACCTGGAACCAGTTGAGAGTGAGTGAGTGAGTGAGTGAGTGAGTGAGTGAGTTGGTGAATGACTAAGAGAAGGAGAAATATATAGATAGAGAGTATATATATATATATGTATATGTTAGGTACGATGTTGGAGAATCATGTAGAAGGACAGAGAATCGGTTGGTAATACGAGCCAGCAAATAAGCCGTACGAAATAGGAGGAGCGTGATTGATCGTTCGGTTTGATGACTAATGCCAATTCGGAAATTCGCAATTAGGGCTCATCAATGTCGATTGTCATTAAGTAATAGAACCCTTCGACATAGTTGATGATCTAGCCTGATGATCTAAATTTCGCTTTTTTTTTTTCTTCTTTTTAAATGTCACAAAGATTTTTTTATTTTTCATCGAAAAATAATCGTGACAATGTGATTCAAATAAATTGATGATTACATTAGAATTACGATGTTAATTAATTTTTGATTGATTTCAAATTATGTTCACATATATACGTTTTGATACGTTATTCAAGAAATGATAGGACATTTATTTGATGATATATATATATGTGTATAATAAAGTATATAATTAAATTGTCGAATATTTGTATATAACTTATGTTAGTACAGTAGTAGAATTAATTTTGGTGCATATGAAATTTGTAATATTCAATGATATTTCTTTTTTTTTTTTTTGCATCACGTTTAAAATTACATATATATTTTAAAACAAAATAATATAATATCATATATATATATATATATATATATATATATATCTAATTTTTATATTTTATATTTTTTGACACGGTATATAGGCCGTAATTAAAAACAAATAAGCGTTATTAAAATATCAAGCTAGTAAGGTATCTTGAACAAATTAACACGACGAAGAAAGAAAAATAAAAAGAATTGAGAGAAAATGAAGAAAATAGAGTAGGACGGGTGAGAAAATGATAGAAATAAAAATAAAAAGAAGAAGAAGAAGAAGTAGAAGAAGAAGAAGAGAAAGAGGAATTAAGTAAAATACTGTGCCTGACGAAGTTAATTAATTCCTACGGGTTTTTTTTTCTTTCTTTTTTTTTTTTTTTGTTCCTAAAAGCAGCGACTTTGGGAGTCTGTCACACCGTTAGCATCGTCGACTATTCACCAACACACGAAGTATACTTGTCTATATTTGTTTTTTACGTATAAAGAGAAAGAGAAAGAGAAAGAGATATAGTAGCAGCAGATAGTAGTAGTCCTCGGGTCTCTCGTTAAAACTTTTCAACTATTAAAGAGTAACTTTCCTTTCGGTAAAAAAGTTTATCTAGCATGAAAACAAACTGTGGACATAACGAGTATCATACGAGTAGGACAAATAAACTATTTTTATAGACTACCGTTGGTAGTACGTATAGTTGTGATAATGTTAAAGGGGTAGGTGGGGGTTAGGGGTGGGGTTGAAAGGGGAAAGCGGGAAATGAAATGAAAATTTATACCATCCGTGTGTATATAATACGTTTTCTAATGAATAGTTCATTGCTGTTAGCGAAATTCGTGTCAAATTAATTAAATGAATAAATTTTGTAATTCTCTTCACGTAATAGGATTAATTTTTAAAATGATTTTAGAAATTTTTATACTTTCTTGTACACCTTTTTTTTTCTTTCTTCCTTTCTTATTTACTCGGAATATAAAATAGATAGAAAAATTTGAGATATAGTTTAATTATACTTTTATTATATTTCGAAGAATAATAAATATAAGTTTGTGTATTAATAAAAAAAGATCAGTGATTTCATTTCTCGTAATTTTTGGAAAAATAAAAATAAAAATTAAAAATGAAAAAAAAAGAAGGAATAGAAAAAAAAATGGACGTTTCTAAAAACACCTATCCGACGTCGCAACGTAAATCGAAAAAAACAAATCATAATGGAAAATAAATATTGAGAACGACGAGGAACCAATTTGTTTTATATCTTTCGTTCAGTTTTTTTCAACTTTAAAAATAACGAAAAAAAAACATATTTTTGTATTCGATAGTTTGTACAAAATGTGCACGTGAGTTAATTAAAAAAGAAAAGAAAATAATGAAAAAAGAAATACAACAAGGACAAAATAATAGTAAAAATCTTTGACCGAAATTAATTGATAAATAATTTCTCTTCTTAAATAATAATCGCGAATATGATATGAAAAAAAAAAATAAAAAGGAAAAGAAACGAAAATGTTTTCGATTGAAAAAATAAAAAATTTCTTTACGAGAACTAACATATACCTTTCGTAAATTGTGAACTTCGAACAATTTTGAAGATACCGTTTAAATAATTCAGCAGTGTTCAGTTTGCTGCGTGGTCGAAGGAACAATAGAAAATTAACATGCAAAAACCATAAAATTCGCATTTTTTTTTCTTCTTATTCTTTTTTTTTTTTTTTTATTTTCCCCGCTTAACCCAATAAATCGGAATAACACTACCACTACCATCACCATCACCACTACTACTTCCACCCGGTCGTTAAATAAAACGAAGTAGAGTTTGAAATAGTGCGTGAATACTTTTTCAAACGCATTGTATCTACTTAATGCATGGCACATAGCACAAGTCCCTTAAGCTTTAATGGGATACTTTGAAAAGTTTCTATTTTCTTATGCGTCGTTTAAGCGAACAACGATATAAAGTATTATATAGCTTGGAGTTAGGTTAGCTCGCGGCATACGGAGACTCGTGATACGATCTTGTCTTTTTTTTTCTTTTTTTCTTTTTTTTTTTTAAAATGTTAAAGACTTTTTTTCTTCCCCATTTTCCTTTTTCTTCTTCTTCTTCTTCTTCTTCTCCTATTACTTTCTTTTTCTTCTTGCATATATAATGTTTTCTATCTTCTTTATTTATAATTTTTTTCCTCTTCTTTTTTTCTTTTTTTTTTTTTGTACTTTATTTAAATGAAACGTTATTATTATATATAGACATCCTTCTTACAATACGATTACCATCACGACGAATATATTTCAAGAGCAGTCTCGAGAATCTTTTCCCTTCTTATTTTCTACATTTGATATTTGCCTTAAGGCAAACTCCTATGTATTATATTCGCGATAATATCATATCACTGTGAGTTTTATCGTACACGTATAAAGTATGCGAGAAAAGGAGGTAGCATGGAATAAAGTAAACATTTGCTTATCCTGTTAAAATTTTTCTTTTCTTTTTTTTTTCTTCTTCTTCTTCTTCTTCTTTTTTGTTTTCGTTTTTTTCTTTCTTTCTTTCATTTTTTCCTTTTTTTTTTTTTTTTTTTATATATCTAACTTTTGTATAAGATATATCACACACGTTCGTATTCGTATTCGTATATACGTAGGAGATAAAATATACAACCGTGCGTGTTATCAAAATGTACGATGTACGTATAGGTATATATATATATATACGTGTACGTATAAGAAGTAAAATACAACACGCTTGGTATAAAAATGGTACGATGTACGTGTAAGTACTACTATAACATAAATATTTTTTATTTGAACATTAGTTTAAAAGTTTCTTTTAAAGGATACTTCTCTTTTTTTTCTTTTTTTTTTTCGTATAACGAATTAAATTAAGAGAGTTTATAAAAGCAATAATATAAATAACACATACAAATTTTTAATATATATTAAAAAAATAATTATAATAAATAATATATAATAAATCATTTCTTTATATATATATCTCTCTTCATTAAAATAGGAATAATATAAATATATAATTTACATATATATATATGATATATATATACAACATATGATTATAAAACAAAAATGATTTCTTTCAATCAATCCATAAATTTTTAATTAAATGCAAAATTTTCTTATTAAAAAAAAAAGAAAACCATTTTCTTTCCCATTTACATTCTCTCTCTCTCTCTCTCTCTCTCTCTCTCTCTCTCTCTCTCTCTCTACTTTTTATTTTTCTCTTTTACTTTGACTTTTTATCAGTGTTCCATTCGTTCGTGTTGAGCCCTTAGCACGTTCGCATGATTTCCAGAGGCAAAAGTCGGTTCTTCGAGGTGCGACGAAGGTGTACCCACCGATAGATAAGTGGATATCACGTAAAACAGAGAAGAATCGTGAAAAAAGGGAGAAGGAAAAATCCCGTGGGTGAGGCACGTACGAGACGTCACGTATCTTCCAATACCTATGACCAGTAGTAGTCCCTTAGACTTTTCTCACCCCTTCGTATTCGACGATTCCGATCTTTACGTGGTAGATATACACCCCATCGAACCCCCCTTCTCCCCCCATAGGCAGACTTTCACCCCTTGTTTTCTCCCTCGCATCACGAAAAACTCCAATTACTGAATTAACTCCTGTACACCGTTAACTTTTTACTTTTACTTTTATTTTCTCTAATCCATAATATAATATAACAAGTAGGTATAGTATAAAATATAATTTTCTAAATTATAATACTTTGATCAATTTCACATTGAGATCGTCCAATATTTTTTTATCTTTTGTTTTGTTCGATTATTAACACTATGCCGTTAACACGTCTAATTTAAATTCTTTCGTTTTTGAGGTTCCAGGGAGACAATTATTTCTGCATGGCACCAACGTGGAGCCATCGGGACTGTGTAGTGTTAATTAATAATTTAATTAATTAATTAATTTAGATTTTTTCGTGTAGCACCGCTTATTTATTAATTTTTGCATGGCACCAACGTGGAGCCACTGGCACTTATCCGATAGTTTTTCACATGGCACCAACGTGGAGCCATCGGGAGACTGCATAGTGTTAATTAATAATTTAATTAATTAATTAATTTAGATTTTTTCGTGTAGCACCGCTTATTTATTAATTTTTGCATGGCACCAACGTAGAGCCACCAGCACTTATCCGATAGTTTTTCGCATGGCACCAACGTGGAGCCACCGGGGATATCATAATGTTAAATTAATTTATTTACACATACACACATCTATCTATTCATTCATTCATACATACATACATACACATACACATACAAATACGAATTTTCGTAATCCTTAACTCGGAACAGGTTGTGATCTTGAAATAAGAAAAAGTAAAATGTTCAGGAGTAGGATGTATGTATGTCGCGTTTCGTGTGTCACGTATTCGTCAAATAAATATATCACATGGAATAAAGAGAAATAAGAGGGGTGTTGTGGGGGTCAGGAAGGGGTGGGAGGTTTTTCTTGATCTCTTACTCTCTTTCTTTTCTTATGCCATCTCTTTATACTCGAGTCTCATCTTGTCTTGACACTCCTTGTTCGGGTATCTTAACGCGTTTGTGCCAAGATAAGTCGGATTAACGCTACTACCTCATTTTTCATATACGAACGTGCAAGAAACATTTCCTGGATTTTCTCCTTCATCGTGATAATCCTGTACTGCGTGACATAATTCATGCCCACCCCCTTCCATCTGCCAGTCTCCATCTTTCTTTCTTTTTAAATTTCTTTTTTTACTTTTTTTTTTAAATCTTTTACGCGTTGTTCGTTTTTTTGTTTTTGTTTTTAATTTTATTTTTCAAATCTTTCGCGTAAGATAATGATTGAGGAAAAATCTCATTTCGATGGTGCGAGACGATTATTATAATATGTTCGTTATGTTTTATTTTATTTTTTTAATTTTTTTACATATAATAAATTAAATTTTTTACATAAATAAAACTTCTACGAATAAAAATGATAGAAATTAATTTCTTTTACGAGTCAATATTAATAATATGATAATGAAAAGTGTTAAAGAATAATTATTACGAATATTATCGTAAAATAAATTGTACAAATATATTATAATAAACGTAACAAAAATTGGAAAAATAATAATAATAATAAATTTGTGGGTACAGTAGAGTAGTTGGATAGAAATCCTATTCGTTTTGTATTACATGCTTTTGTTTTTTTTTACGAATAAAAATGATCGAAATAATTTCTATTACGAGTCAATATTAATAATATGAAAATGAAAAGTGTTAAGGAATAATAATTACGAATATTATCGTAAAATAAATTCTATAAATATATATTGAACGTAACAAAAATTGGAAAGATAAAGTAAGAATAAAATAATAATAATAATAATAATGAATTTGTATGGGTGAAGTAATAGTTGGATGAAAATCCTATTCGTTTCGTGTTACATTTTTTAGTTTTCTTTTCTTTTTTTTTCTTCCCCATCCCATCCAATTCAAATCGTAGAATTTCTGTCCATCTCTTTTAGTCGTTTGTGTGTAGTAGTTTGCCGTTGAATTCCTTATCGGAAAACCGTAAAAATGTACAGTTTGTCTCGAATCGTCGGCAAAGAGACAAACTACAGGTAGAGAAAGCGTAAATTACTCAAAGGGCTTGTAAATTCTTTTTCCGAGAACAATCGGTTCGATCTCTTTGCTCCTAACGAATCCTTGTTCCCATTCGCGTTATGTATTAAAAAGAGAAAGAAAAAAAAAAGTAAAAGAAATAAAGAGAGAGAGAGAGATAGAGAGAGAGAAAAGAAATAAAGGAAAAAGATGTTGGAAAGGAAGAAAAAAGTAAGAAGGAAAGAAAATCAGGCAAACAGACGATCATAACGCTTCGAGTCAGACATTCAAATCTTTCTACGTTCTTCTTTTGCTCTCGTTGAGTTAAGTTAAAAAATAAGAAAAAGAAGAAAAATAAGATGAGGAAAAGTGGAAAGAAAGAAAGAAAGAAAGAAATAAAGAAAGAAAATCAGGGGTTGAAGACGATCGTCACACTTATATGCAAGACATTCAAATCTTTTTCCCTTCGTTCTACTTACAACTACGTTAAAGTCAAAAATCAAATGAAAAGAAATGAAGAAAAAAAAAAGAGAGAAAGAGAGAGAGAATATAAAAATCAGAGAAAAGCAGACGTTCGTAACATCACGAGGAAGAATATTTAATTTTTATTTTCTTTCTATTCACTCGTGGCATCCAATAAAAATTGTTGAAAAAAAAAAATATAAAATAAAATAAAATGAAAGAAAAAGAAAATAAATGAAATGTATGAAAGAGGGAAGAAATAGTAAAGGAATAATGAAAAATGAAATATTCTTTGGACGTATTCGAGAACAAGGTATTGAAATTTAAACGCGATTTGTGACAAATCGGAAAGTTCGAATTTCGATGTGTTAGGGTGTTGCCTTGAATAAAAAATCAAAATAGGAAGAACAGATAAGGGAATTTAAAAGAGGATGATCCTCCGGGGATCTTCGCGAATAAAGTTACCAACCTTTTGGTCTGTGAGATTTAAGAAAATTTAGGAATATTCAATTTGAAGCATGTGGGTCGAATAAAATAAGTATAGAAAAAAAAAAAAATAGAAAAACATAAATACAAGACTCTAAAATAAAAGAATTGTATGGATTAATCGTTTAGATCGTTGAAATTAAAAAAACATGGAATATTTTTCTACCTTAGGATTATCAAAAGTCGCGAGAGTTCGAATTTGAAATTTTTTAATTGGTTCAAATAAAATAAAAAAATAAAAAAAGGGCCGATTCTTCGAACCCACGTCGAAAACAAATACAAATCAAAATAATATAGCAAAAGTAAAGTACAAAAAAAAAAAAAGAAAAAAAACCAAAGGATCTTTCAATTGTCTCGAATTCAATCAGTATTAATATTACTACACAGGGTTTGTTAGATAGATATTACATTAAGGGTTTAGTTTCAAATGTAAAACACAGAAGAAAAAAGAAAGAAAATAAAAGAAAACCAAGGTGGAAGGTAAAAAACAGGATAAAAAAAGAAGAAAGTAAAAGAAAGAATGGTGAAAGGGCGGGGGGTGGGGGGAGGAATAAAAAGATTATAAAAAGGTACGACGAAGATCCCTTTGAACGTATTGAAGAAGGCATTTGAAATTTGAGCGTGATTTGCGAAAAATCAAAAGTTCGAATTCGACGTTGCGTTAAGGGAAGATGTTTGTCGTGGTATACTTTTTTCGTCATTCCATTCCGTTCCGTTCCTTCTTTCCTTCCTTTCCTTTCCTATTCCCTTACAGTCACCCCCTACTCCTGTTTCTATCTTTCTTTCTCTCGGCGTCACTTTTTCAGATTTTATACGGAAGAGATCGGAAAATTCCTGCAAACTTTATGGATTCTCATCTTGGTAGTCGAACCTTTCGGTGATATACGACCGACATTTTCCCCTACTACCACCATCACCACCATCACTATCACCACCATCACTATCACCACCACCAGTAAAGCCTTCTTGCATTAGGAAAGGGAAATTGGTTATCTCGCGTTTGCGCGTAGATATTTCGACGCGAAAATTTTCCCAAACTAAATTGGAGATGTTTGGTGTAATATATATGTGTATGTGTTGTTCGTATGTTTTTCTGTGTGAGTGTCTGTGTGTGTGTGTGTTGGAAGACGAGATTCTCGAGACGAAGGGTAGTATATACACGTAGAGGTAGAACGGGTGCAACCTAAATACAATTTAAATGAGATCGACTGAAATATTCACACGAATCCAGATGCATTTCTGAAATCTTAACGAGAACCAACTTGCTCAAGGCTACTGACATTCGTCAATTTATTATTAAACGTATTTCTCTTATATATCTTTTTACGATTCGGAATTTTGTTACTCGATTATAAACGCGATCTCTTTTACCTGTTATTATTATTATTGTTATTGTTATATAAAATTAGGAGAAATTTTTCTTCGTGTGATAAAATGAAATATCATTTGTTTGAATTTATATTAGATATTTATTCATTATTTACAGAGATTAAAGTATAGAATTTTATATTTGTACGTGTAAGAAATTTTTATAATTATTCGATTTTTCGAAGATATTCTAAAGAAATTTAATAAACGTTTATTAAAAATATCTAATAAATGAACAGAAAATAAATGAGGTAGAGTGAGAAAGAAAAAGGAAAAAAATGAAAATTGAGTTTTTTATAATAATGTTCGAATAAAAAAAAGTATCTCGCAAGTAATTAAATAATATTTCATCGTGGGTGAATGTATTAAGATTTTAATAATAATAAATTTTTAATAAATTATAAATATAATATAAATAAATAAATTATTAAAATAATATATAAATAAATTATTAAAATAATATATAAATAAATTAAAATAATATAAATTTTAATAATAAAAAAAAGTATCTCTCAAATAATTAAATAATATTTCATCGTGCATAAATGTATTAAGATTTTAATAATAATAAATTTTAAATAAATTATAAATATAATATAAATAAATAAATTATTAAAATAATATAAATTTTAATAATAAAAAAAAGTATCTTTTTGCAAATAATTAAATAATATTTCATCGTGGGTGAATGTATTAAGATTTTTTTTTTCCTTATGACAAATATTCAAACTTGTCTTCTCTCCCCCCCTGTCCCCATCAACAAACTTTATCCGTAAAGCCATAAATAACAGATATATTGAAACGTGGCAATATAAATGTTTTATCCTGTATAGTGTATACGTATATAAATAGGTACTTACATATATCAAACGTTATATTGGACAAATCGTATGTCATTTTTAAAGGTTATGGCTTATTCATCGTTGACGAAATCATTTGTAAAAAAAAAAATAAAAAAGGTACACGATAGAGAAATTTCATGAGAAATTCCAAGGAAAATTCTTGGAGAAATTATGGAACAAATTGTGATTCTGATAGATTTCACGAACGAGCTTGTCATGGCTCATTGAACAACTCGGTCAAACACGATATAGTTAGCTGACCTAACTGAAAATCATTCCATATAGCAACGCAAGTAGAAGTTCCCATGAAAAACAAGTAATTCGCGAATCGTTGTTATTTTCCAAATGGGGTGGGATGGGAAACAAAAATGATGATTATATTCTCGAATTATTCTCTAGTTGATAATGATGATGATGATGATGATTAGGGGGATCAAGTTTTTACTCTGTGTGAATATTACTTTACGATTATTATTAATTTAAAATACGAAAAATTTTTAGAAAATAATTTACGATCATATAGAGAATGTTCTTTCGAAAAAATTATTTTATCATAGAGAAAGAGAGAGAGGAAAAGAAAAAAAAAAATGGTTGAAAGTCCTACGATCTATTCGTAGATTATTTTTTAACGATAATACCATAAATATAAATTCAAATATTGAAACGAATAATATAAAAATATTGTTAATCGTATTTAATAATAAATCAGTATTGATTTTGACTTAGATTTTATCGTTTTCTCCATAAAACAACTTTTATGCGACACACCCACACACACACACACACATATATAAAGAATATTTATAGTTATAGATAAAGATGATCATTCTTATCTAAATCGAAGTTTAGATTTAAAATAAGTATTAATAAAGTCGAAATGCTATTTACGAAAGGATAAAAATTGAGATATACGATACGATACGAGAAAATTTTTCGTTTTAAGTATGGCAGAAACGTGTGTACGTAACATAGAATGTTATCGGTTCTTTCATGATAACGAGGAGTCCGAGTTTTGTGATTTCTCGTAGATAGTTCGGGTCACGTGCGAGTCGTTTCAGGATTTGCAAAGGATGGTGGTGGTATAGGGAAGAGAGGAGGAAACGGTGAGGGGGCGGGTTGGTTGGTGGGTGGTAGTATACTGCATGATATGTTCACGCATACATATACACACATATATATACCCACTGTCCATGCATACATGGATATAATCGAAGCATATATATATATATAGTTAACGTACAGTGGAAGAGCCATTACGGGGACATTTATGTTGGCCGTTTACACGATGTTTAAGTGTGTACGTGTGGTATTGCCATGCAATATTGAATGAATCTAATGAAGAGTACGGTCAGTTCGTAGCCGGTATTAATACTGCTTATCCAATTAGTTGATAATCTGTTGTATTTAAGCGCTGGAAAGCCTATTAATAGGAATCGGTTAACATGTTCCTATATCTTTCTCTTTCTATCTTTGTTTCGTATATATATATATATATATGTGTATATGGTATGTGTGTGTGTATGATTTTACTCGTTGCTATTAAATCTCATTGAAATATTGAAATCAAGCAGATTTATGGAAACGCTAATGAACTATCGATTAGTTTAGATTACTATAGCCCTTTTTGGAAAATGATATTATTATATATTATTAACATAGAGGATTTAGTATTTGACGTGGTCTTATATAATAGTAATCGTAAGTTATTTCATTTGATTATTCTGTTAACATTGACGAACGATTTCATTTGATAGACGAATTATTACGAATCATACGATAAATTATTTTCAAAGATTTTTATAATTTTTATAGTTAATACAAATTTTGTTAGGAATATTCTCGTTATTTCTCTTATGTGATAGAACTTAACATGTTTCAATAAAATGACGTTAGCATCAATTATTGCATTGATTTTCATACAACGTACTATAGTGTAATAATAGAAAGAGAGAAGAAACTAGATTGAAATGAATATTAATTTGATTTTGATCAATCGAATGATAAAACGAATTAATAGAAAAACGTGTAATAAAAAGATATTACATTTAACTATAGATAATTATATTTTTTTCCCTTATTGTATGTTTTCTTCGACAGTGTACTACCTACTACTACTCGTAATTAATTTTCGTATTAAATAAAAAATTAAGAGACAGAGAAATTGCGTGTATACGTACACAGACACACATATATATATATATACAAATAAGGATTGGTTAATAACGTTCGTTTTAGATCGTTAATGTAGTTTTGTTTTAATATTCCATCCCCTTCTTTCTCCATTTCTTTCCAATCCTCTTACCTTTGTTTTTCTTCAACTTTCATTTTAATTTCAACGATCGTTTGAAAAACTCGAGAGACATTCGAAGTAAGGAATTAAAAGAAAATGAAAGTAATCATCTAGTTTAGTGCTAATCCACGATGAGATAACCGAGAATAGTGGATTGGGAGGGGTGGTTGTAAGCGAGGAAGATACACAAAATAAAGAGAGAGAAAAAAAGAAGAAGGGGGGTTGGGTGGGTGGTAGGGTGGAAATGTTACCAGGAGAGAACGCGACATGTACGAGTTATATATCTATACATATGAAGTTCCCTTTATTTACCCCCCTACTCCTAACCCCATACCACCATCCCTTCCTTCCTTCCTTCCTTTCACCCTTCCACCGTTCTTTTTCTCTCATTTTTTTTTATTTCTCTCTCT
>JACGWG010000033.1:1269991-1306606 GCA_023678865.1 Polistes exclamans
TAAAATCTATTTGCGAAAAGTATTAAAAATATTCACCGAAACTTTTCGAAGAAATAGGAAAGTTGTACAATTTTCAGCATTTCAATCTCTGATATTTCTTTGAATAGTTTCTGTAAAATTTTGTTATACTAAGAGTGAACAGATTTAAATGACTCTTATATTATCTATAGAATTATTTCTATCTATAGAATATCAAAGTATTATATACAATGCTTAGGAAAAACTGTAAAAATTCTTCTGTTTCTGACTTCATCAGAATGCTCTTTGCATTGATGAGAATTCCGAGGAATTACTAGCAATGACTGATTTCTGGCTTCGACGGTAACATATATAATAAAGTATATATCATACTTTAGGATCAAGGTCTCTAGAAAATTTTGTAGCGGGGGTTAAGCGAGCCGAGATTATTTTGCATGAGTAAAACAAAAACGCCCTTGTATTTTAAGCTGATGGGACTGGCGAATGAGATTCGCCTTGGGCTGGCATTCTTCGTTTAGAAAAGTGGAAAGAGGATTTCATCGTTGACGATCAAACTCGCGCTGAAATCTAATTTTCTTTCCCAAGGATGAGCTTTTAAGAAAATCGAAGATCGTATACACTGGCTTCTATTGTCATATAAACACTGCACTCTTGTGTGTGTGTGTGTGTGTATCTGATGGATTTACATACAACAACAAAATTGATGTAACGTCACACGCGTGTGAAATAAATAAAAATTGAATAAAAATTGAATTACACCACTGGTGAGTTATTATACGTTTTTTTTTGGTATTAATTATTATAATCGATAAAATAATAATGATTATTATTCGTTACTTCAGAGAGAAATATATATTTTGTGAAATAAGTAAGAACGTGTGATAGATAAAAAAAAAAGAAGTATTAAATTGGGCTGTAAATTCTTTCAAATATAAGTGCGGATGTTGAGGATGTAGGATATTTCTCGTTAGATCCGTCTTTTTCAATCGGAAAGAAAGAAAAATCGATATCCGATCGTTAAGAAACCTTTTTCGATCAAGTAAAACGATAAAACTTGAGTTATCAAGGAAACGAAATATCTATCTATAGATATACACATGTAGCACACACACATATATATATATATATAATTTGTTATTTTTTCAAATAGTTTTAATGTAATGAAAAAATTGTAATAACAATTAATTGATACACTTAATACAATTGAACTTAATCGTTGGATCGTTACATACACATTAAAAAAAGGAAAATTAGGACGTCATATTATATTTTTTTTTCTTTTCTTTCGTAATTTGTTTTCATTTTTAGTATTAAATAAAACTTGTCGTAATTAACACAAAATTAGTAGAGTACAATACAGTAGATAATATCAATTAATTGATACACTTAATACAATTGAATTTAATTGTTGGATCGTTACATACACATTAAAAAAAAGGAAAATTAGGACGTCATATTATATTTTTTTTTCTTTTCTTTCGTAATTTGTTTTCATTTTTAATATAATAAAACTTGTCATAATTAATAAAATTAGTACAGTATAATACAATACAGTAGACAACCAACTTTGGTATCAAATTTTGATATCAAAGTAAAAGATATAACTGCATATATATATCTATATATGTGTGTAGAATATATATATATATATATATGTATAGAGTATAGGAAAAAGAATCGTAAATACTTTACCGCTTCTCCATTGATAGTCCAACGGAGATCGGCTTTTGGTATTGAAGGCCAAGCCGTACAGTTGGCAGTCACGTTTTCGCCAACAGCATAGTGCGAGGATAAGCCCGTGATTTCCGGTCCTCGTTCCGGAAGAGCTGGAAAACGTAAATTCTCAACTGAATGGTACGTGAAAGTTATAACTTTGGAGAATAGTCTATGGGGTTAACGTTCCTGTATTTCATCTGTCATGAAACGTCATATCATTCTTTTCTAACATAAGAGATTGATACGTCACGTGTATTGTATTTAACTTATTATCGTTAGTACCTTGTCAACGATTGTCACATTTTTTACGATATATTTTATAAAGATTTAAATCGTTAACCCCTTCCCCCACCCTTTTTTCTATTTTTTTTACCGATGTCAAATATTTCACTTCGAATTTATGTAATAACATTTAACATATCTAATTAGTTATTTCTCTCGTCCAAAATTATAATTCTTAATAAGGTATCACAGGGAACTTGGACATAAAAAGAAGTAGAACTTAATTTAACTAAGTTGGACGTTTCGTCCCTTTATTGGGACTTCTTCAGCAACTGGAAATTTTATTTTATTATATTATAACATATATGAGGCTCATACAATAATTTTTTTCACACGTTACCTTAATCTTACAGTTCAGGATCTTTTTTTAATGTGTAGACATACATTTTTCTTTTTATTAATATTCCAACACACAAAACATTTAAACTTTATTAAATATTCGCTCGTTATGATTTGAAACTTTCAACAACATTGTTTCAATCTAGACTAACATATCATTTACATATTAGACACATATCCTTCATCTTATGTTATATACGAATCATTTCAATTAATTCATATATTTATATCATTTTTTATACATAGATATAACAAAATCTTTATTTAAAGTTCATTTTTATCTCGAAAGGAAGAAAAGATTAAAAAAAGAAAACAACCCAAGAAAATATATATTCTGCAAAGAAAAATTATTGAAACAAGCGAACACAAATTAGAAATAGTATACGTATTACGATCGAATAATTAATTAATAATAAATCCATCACATCGACATATGTGTGTGTGTGCGTATGTGCACGCGCGAATTATATCGATAAAATATCATATTATACATTTTTTTATTTTTTTACAAAATTATTATTCTCCACCATACATATATTTATTAATTAATATTAATTATTAATATTATAGATCCCGTGATATTTTCATGGTTAATATTCGAATGATATTTTTTTCTTTCCTTCTTTCTTTTTTATTTATTTTTTTTTTCCCCCTTTTACTTTCCTTTCTTTTCCTTTGCAAATATCAGTCGTTAAACGATGATCACGTTATGGCTGTCAATGGCCGTGTACTTCCACTTGTAATCGATGATCAAGTTTATCAGGATGCCGCCGGCGTCCACCCCCTGCCCCACCCACTCCCTCCCTCCCTCCCTCTCTCTCTCTGTCTCTCTCACTCTCTCTCTCTTTGCATTCGATGTCTCTAATAGCGTTAATTGGTACACTGGATTATGAGAGACATTCGCGTTCGACCTGGCGCGACCGAATGCTCAATTAAACATCCGCCCTGTTGTCCAAGCACTAACACACACATACACACATATATACATATATGTATGCATATATATATATATATCTATCTTTATCCTATAGATATGTACAGTGATTCCCAAAAATATTGAAAAAATTATAATACGATTTGAATTGTGTATATGTCTGTGTGTGTTAATTATTCGTATTTCGATTTGTTTATAAAACAATTTGGCCTCCAATTGCATCCCCTCTTTTTATTTATTGTTTCGTTTTGTTCTTTTTTTTTTTTTTTTAAATAATAACTCATACATTGATCTTATCTATCCAGTAAACGTCGATTGGAATTATTTAAAACATCGTTATCGTTGTGATTTATTTTACTTTAGGGGGTGGGTTGGGTTGGGATGGGATGGGATGATAATATTCAACGTGTAGAAAAAATTGTAATATGTTTTCGAATTGTATATTTATATTTTCGTGTTAATTGAAGGTGTGTGATTATTCAGATACAAATGATTTTCTTTTAAACGAGACAAATTTCTTTTCTATTTTCCTTTTCTTTTTGTTTTCTTTTTTTCCCTCACATATAGAAATATAAATTCGATTAACGTGTTTCACGTATTCATTTCATTACATCATTGAAATTTGTAATAGACGATTGAGAGGATATATATATGTTATATTCAATTGTATTCGAAATAAAGTTTTATGATCGTCGAAAAGTTTTCAACAAATTTTCCTTCGGTTAGAAATCGTCAGTTCGTTGTAGAGTACGTAGATAATTCAGTGTTCTGGTTATTTACAAGTGTATAGCAGAGACACGTTGGTAAGCTTTGTATGTATAGGTACGTTATATATAAGGTACATATATATATGTGTGTGTTAGGGGTAAGTTAGCTACATACATATACGTGTATACGAATATACCATGGCGAGTTCCAAATTCGTGATTGTGTTCCAACTCGGGAATGGAGTTTGCGATTGAATCGCCGATTTACAAAAGGTTATGCATCGAATTTTTCTCCTGGGGATAAAATAAAACACGTTTTTGTTTTTTTGTTTTTGTTTTGCCCAGCCTCTGTTGCAAATTTCAGTTTACGGGAAGTACCGATATTAGAAATGTTATCCCGTCTGAAGGAACAATGTTGTTGTTGTTGTTTCGGGATGTATTCGCGATAAAAAAACAAAAAAAAACAATTCGATATACAGAATATAAAAACCATTGATACTTGATTTTAAAAATATCTAAACATACGTAGTTATGGGTGAGATAAAAATCTCGTGGCAAACACCGAGGTGTGATCCACCGAAAGAATAAGAAAATAATAATAATAATAATAAGAAAATAATAATAATAATAATAATAACGTGTTCACACATGAGAAAAGATTTGATTTCCTGTTAAAATATTATTTTTAACGAGAGGAATAGTAGAATGAAGTACTCGTTGCGTATTCCTATTACAAATCACGTTTACCATTAGACCTATATAATCTTTCACAATTCGGATAGGTTGAGTATTCGTGATACGGTACGAGTATGGTGGATGGAATGGTGGTATGGTATGGTGGGATTGAAGGGGAGAGTCTCGAAACATGCCAAAGGGTTTTCGTTTTAAA
Source organism: Polistes exclamans (assembly GCA_023678865.1). Lineage (NCBI taxonomy): Eukaryota > Metazoa > Arthropoda > Insecta > Hymenoptera > Vespidae > Polistes > Polistes exclamans. The sequence goes on from JACGWG010000033.1 coordinate 1,274,838, forward strand.
ATGTGGGAACCTTTTCGTTCTGTATATATATATACATGTGTGTATTTGTACACACGTGTATCTGTGTGTAACGTTACGAGAAAGGATGATATCTCGCTAAAGGAAGTTTATTTCCTCGACGATTGTACGGGGGTTTGTAGGAGGGTAGTGGATTTGCGAAATGGCGGCAAGTAGAAAGCCATGGTTGGGCCGGAAGTTAACGCTGTAAAACAAGACTTTATCTCTTTCTCTTTCTAACACACACACACACATACATGCACACACCAGTATATTTCTATTTCTATTTCTATTTCTATTTCTGTATCTCTCTTACTCAATGTTGAGGTACCAGCCGCAAACGAAGGAACAGGAGGATGAGGATGAGGATGAGGAAGGGGGTAGAGGAGGTAGATACATATAGAAAGGGACAAATTTAACCGTGGGTCTTTCGTGGTTTACGGATTTCACTGTTGGACCTTCTCTCTATTTTCAAAGAGACTTCCTAGCGCATGTGCTATTACCGTTACTAATTTTCGCTTCTCTTCATTCGAATTTTGCAAAGTTGGAAAATCGTAATACGTGTGTTGGTTAATATATAGACGTTAGGTAGAAATTGTATTTATGTATTTATGGTATGGTATGGTATGTATGTATGTGTGTACGTTTGTATGTAATACTTACCTCGAATTCGTGTGTCGAAATTTTCCAAGAAATTATTTAAGAATATTATGCTTAGATTTAATTGCATCCTAATTTTAAATTCGTGTAATTTTATTATTCTTTGATATATATATATATATATATATATATATATATATTTAATGTAACGTTGATTATGTTTATTTTCAATATATTTGATATAAGATGTTTTATGAAATAAAATATTATATATTATTTGTAAGTAATATTAATTATTATATAATATTTATGTTTTTAAGTAAATAATTTAATTGTATTTTATATTCAAATAATATAGTAACATTATATATATATATATATGATCTTCTCTCAAATTCAATCATTAGCATAATTTTAAATAATATTTAATTAATATTATAATATTCGAGATGGGGAAAAAAAAGAAGAGATTTAAATAATTAATATCGTAAATTATTTTTGTTTTCTATTTTCAATTATCTACGTTGATTTATTTTTTTCTATTTTCTTATTGATTCGTTAATTGATGCAATTAAAATTCATAAAACACATACTTTGTTGTAGATCTAGTGCATAATATAAAACAATGTTGTATTCGTAACGATCGTAGCTCTCAGAGTGTAAAAATAGGTTAACACGATGCGTAAACGTTCGATCCTTCTTTGGAACAATTTTCTTCCGATATTTATGGAGCACATTTATGAAACTCTCTCTCTCTTTCTCTCTCTCTAGATAAGCTCCGGATCGTTGCTTCCCCTTTAATTCACAGAGTCTCTCTCTCTCTTTCTCTCTTATGAGTGTGCTTCGCATAAGGGATGTTCATAAATCCGAACAGGTTATTTCTCCTTAATGTTCTGCCATAATATTATGCTTCCCGTTAGTTCATTGTCCCTTCCTTTTTCTATTATTTCAAATTTAGTTATAATAATATATTGAAATTAAATTATATCATCAAAGATTCATGAAATTTTTTTATTGATAACGTCATTGAAAAAATGATTATATTATAAAGTTTGAAAAGAAATTGATTCATTACATTTGTTAATGATTGAAAAAATTATTTTACAAATAAGAATGCATGAAAGGGTGTATAGGTTAAAAATATATAGGTTTAGGTTTAGTGTTAAAAAAAAAAAAAAGATATCGAATTAATTGTCAATGGATAATAAACAGAGATACGTGAAACAATTCCGGAATTGTTTGTTAATTAATTTTTAACGAAATCAAAAATGGATTCTAACGAAATGTGGAAATAAACAAGATTACAAGTTCGAATCGAATTGAATTGAAAATAAAGAGGAAAGGTAAAAAAAAAGAAAGAACAAAAGATTGATTAATTCGATCAGAGAGAAGAATTTTTATTGAATATTTATATTTAAAAGTATGCCATTGACGATGACGACGACGACGTCGATGATGACAGTTGTGTTGTACTCACACGTTGAACAGAATTGCATCGCATCGATATTCAACCATAGACTTTCTCGGTATTGTAAAATATTCATGAGGATCATAAATATTCATTCGGCGGTAACGTTCAAAGAGAATCGTTTAAAAAGAAGGAAAAACTAAGGAGGAGAAGAAGAAGAAGGAAGAGGAGGAAGAGGAAGAGGAGGTAGAGGAAGAAGGAAAAAGGAAACGTCTTACGAAAAGATATCAACCTTCGTTTTTTGGTTTACCTACGAAGTGGAAAAGCCAAAGATTTCTATAAGAGTTGTACCTAGGTCACGTAAGAAATGTTTCCGAATCGAAACGAAAATCTTTCCGTTGAATTTCAACCATTGCGAACGAGATAGAGAAAGAGAGTGTGTAAGAGAGAGAGAGAGAGGGTGAAAGAAGGGATGTGAGAAGGGAGAGAGAGAAAAAAAAATCAGCAAAGGGAAGAAGATTTTTTCAAAATTATACTCTAATGTATTCCACGTAGTTCGAATATTCTTTTATTTTCTGTTCACGTAATGGGTTTTAACTTTTGACTCCTTTTACACTTCTTATTATTATTATTTCCCTTTTTTCTTTTTTTTATTCTACTTTCATTTGCCGTACTATGGTATTTTAATTATGAAAATGTAATTCAAGAAACTTTTATCATAGTTTATTAATTTATTTTTTTTTTGATTATATATATATTTATTTATTTTTATAGTAGAGAGATACGTTACTTAAAAATGTGTTTTTCTCATTAAGAAATTCTCTTTTTCGAACCGCGAAAAGATTAGTGAAGGATTTTCCGAATAGAAAAATTCAACAAATTCGATGGGAAGAGTATACCTTGAACAAAAACACCCAAAAGAGTTACCTACTTTTCGTTCGAATGATTTTCAAAGAGTTTCAGGGGGTGGGGTTTGGTACGAGTAGGAAGGAATCAATCGAGATTACGAATACCGTCGAAGCGAGAAATTAAATGGGACATATCCGCTTTTCAGAAAGTATACATCAATGATATCGAGATAGAGATAAAGAGAAAGAGAATAAGAAAGAGAGAGAGAGAGAGAGAGAGAGAGTTATTAGTTTTCGTTAGAAAAGAATTTGTTGAGTTACAAAATTTTTCATCTCTTAACGTTTGGTGATCCTTTCCTTTCTATGATTCTTTCTATAATTTCATTAATCCATTTCAAAAAATTATTATTTAAAATAATTCTTTATCATTTCTGGATATTATTAATTAATATTCTTTATGATAATCTTAATTATATAATATTGAGTCAATCAGATGAGGAAAAAAAAATATGATTTTCAATTGAATAGTAATAAATTTATCAAAAAAAATTTATTATAATTAATATTATATATGTTGGTATTTTATTTTTTATATTGTCACATTTGTGCTATATTATTAATTAAATAAATTTAAGACAAATATTAATTGATTAAATAATAATATTCGTACAATTAATTATCTGTGTTATTTTCTTTCTTTTGACGTCATATTATCTATTATAAAATATAATAATCAAACTATATATATGTATATATTATATAAATATTGTAACAAACGATCGAGGTATGAAACCAAAAAAATAAATAATAAAAAAAAAGAAAAAAAGAGGAAACACGATTGCGAAATAAAAATGCAATTTATAGTTATTTATTTGGAAATGATTGAGAAAACAAAGAAAAAAGAAATGGTCTCTATGTTTCAGTCATCTCTCTTTTATTCGACTAGGTTTCAAGTTTGCTTTAAAAAGTGATTAAAGACCGACAGATAAAGAGAGAGAGAGAGAGAGAGAGAGAGAGAGAGAGAGAGAGAGAGAGAAAGAGAGAGAAAGAGATAGAGAATGCAATTTTTCATCGTTACATCGGCTATCTCGTTTTGTATGCATCCAAGTTTATAACTTCGTAAGCCGTTCTAACCCGTAAACCTATCCGAGTGGACGCGAAGGGAAGCGAGGTTTCGATGATTAAGGGCGAACCCCTCAAATACGAAGGGATACCATGTAATCGGAATTCGAATATACGAATGTATACATATACATATATATGTATGTATATATGTATGTCCAATATATACATGTTTTCGTGTGTATTTACGTAGCTACAAATTGGAATATTAAAGGGTCAAGATATTACAGGTAATTGCATTCAACAATTTGCTATTGATTTTAGGATTATACCAAATCAAAAAAAAAATAACAATTAGATATATATGTTTGGTGATTTTGGAATGAAAATTTATTCTTGAAAATATTATATGTCGATTTAATTGAAATTACGATTCAATTTTCACGTACACACATATATACACACATGAGATAAGAATTAATAATTAGACGATAAAATTAAAAAAAAAAGAAAAAGAAACAAAAAGAATGACCCTTGGTATACAATAGGGAAATCATATAATCGAAATTCACGTATACTAACGTATATTAATGCAAGTTTTTTACGGAAATAAAAAGTTTTGTTTTAATTATTATTTTGGAATTTTTTTGATATCGATAGAAAATTTATTGAAATACTTTTGTAAATTAGAAAATTTCAATTCTTTCTTTTATATTTTTTTGTCTCTTTCTCCCTTATTTTCTCCCCATCCACTTTCTCTCGGTTCTCGAAATTAGTGGAATCATCGTAGGGCCTCGAAATCCTGTTAAGCTTCAGCTCGCTCGCCTAATTCAATTATTTCTGTGGTAACCTATATAACAAACGATATAGAGCGCCGGTGGTTCGTGCAATTGTTTGAAGTACGAATTAAACGTGTGATATAGTGGTTGGTTGGTAGTGGTGGTGGTGAGGGTGAGGGTGAGGGTGGTGGTGGTGGGTTTTTCGAGCTTTGTTGAAAAAAAAAAAGGGACGAACGGTAGTATAGATTTCGAAAAAAATATAGGGCGTGAGAAGAAATTACTTTTTTCTTTTCTTGTTTTTTTTTTTCTTCTCGTTTGTTTTTTTCAGTTTAATTATACGATCGTATTATTTATGAATAAAAGTAAAATTAATAATATGAACAGAATATGTATTGAGGGTTTAATCGGTTTAAGATCTTTAAATATGAAAACAAATATTTTTTTATGATGATCATAATATTTTATATTGTTTTATTTATAATTACGAATTAACAATAAATTTATTCTCTTCTCGATAATAATATATATTTATAAGCTAGAATTTATATTCAGTTGTGTAAAATATCTTTTATTGATAATATAAAATGAAATATTATGAAATATTATATAGAATATAAAATATTATATATGGCATATTGAAGATGAAAATTAAGAGGGGAATTAAAAAGTAATAATAATTAATTATAATCGGCGAGTGTTGAAAGTTACGAGGTATCATAAAAGGGTTAAACTTATAGCTCACGCATACATAAACGCATATGCATAGAACATTTTAATATATTAAATTTACAATAAATAATATGAATACTTTTTACCACATTACAATATAACAAAATAATAATAATAAAAAAGAAAAAGAAAAGAAGTTAAAGTATAAATGAGATTAAAATTCGATTTAAATTGATTCTTTAATATTTTTCCATCATCGAATACATATCCAAGATAAATATATATATATACATGTATAAAATACAAGTTTGTATAATACGTGGATAACAGATATGTGTTAGTAGCAGGTCGAATATTTCCCTTAGATCGAGATAAGTGCGTATACTCGAATGTTTCCGTCTTCACGGATACATAATCTCCCTGAAGCAACTTCGAAGTTCTAGCTCGGCGTATCGTTATCATAGAAATCGTAGAATTACACGGGCATATGGTTGCTCTGTATTATTAAGCAGAAACGAGAGAGGGTTTTACCGGATTTCATCGTTTTCTACGCTTCCGTTCATTCGTTCGTTCGTTCGTTCGTTCAATTTTTCCTCCTTTTTTTCTTTTCTTTTCATTTTTGTTAACCTTTTCCGTGGTTTTTACATTTTTTTTTTCTTTTTTTAATTTTAATTTTGCACTCCTTTTTTTATTGTTTAATATTTTTTCATTCTATCATTTCCTTCCTTTATCTTTATCTTTATTTCTTTTCCTTTTTATTTCTTTCTTTTATTCGATTACTCTTTCATTTTTGTTTCCCCGCAAATAAAAATTCATTCGTACGATCGAAAAGAAATGATACGAGTTTATTTGTTTATTTTTGTTCGAAATTGTTAACCCCCTTTATTCTATGAGTTAGATTTCTATATGTAAATTTACGAATATTTTTAGAGTACAATAGTTTGAATGGATTAAATTGTTTTAATATTGTTATTATTGGGATAATTCGAATGATAATTTATGGAAATAAATATTTCGATATAATTTGTCTCATTTTTATAGTTTTGATTTTATATTTAAATCCCAAAAAATTTGATATATTTCTATAAGTAATATTAACTAAAATATTATGAATTCGTATAGAACACACACACATGTATACGAAAAAAATGTTATACACACTTATATATATATGTTAACTTTTAAATCGAATTAAATTGTTTTTTATTGATCGTATCTAAGTTAATAAATCTGAGAAAGTTGAGATCTCGTTTGTCAGGAAAAATCATTAAAGGCAACATTCGAACTTAATTTTTTTCTGCATATTCGTATAAAACGATATCCTCTTTTTCTCTATCCTTTTTACTTTTTTTACTCTTTGTTATTTTCTTTTTATTTTTTTTTTTTAATATTATTTTTCTTTTCTTACAAACAGTTACTTTTAAATTGTTCCCCAATTATTATGCATTTCCCAAGAGACTATTTTCATAATTTTCTATTCCACCTCGTTCTTTTCTTACAAAAGTCTTATTCCAAAATACATGGAAGCAGAGAGAAGTCTTTTAAAATAAGATCTTTTTATATTTTTTTCTTCTTACTTTCTTTCTTTCTTTCTTTCTTTCCGTCTTTTTCTAAGTTAACGGAACTTTGACCGCCTTATTCACGTCGGTACTTTGCGATGGGTGGATGGGTGGATGGGTGGTGACTTGCACGAACAGCATCCGACGTCACATCCGTTCGATAAATAATCATTTTCCCATAACCTCGCGAGGGGATCACCCCCATGAGATTTATTCCTTTCGTAATTCTTGCACTCACGAGAAATTATGGGGTTTGTGTCGTGTACTATTCTCTCTTTCTCTCTCTCTCTCTCTATCTATCTTTTTCTATTTTCTTTCTTTCTTTTTCCTCTTCTATATATATATATATATATATATATGTATATATGTATATATGTTACGTGATAATTTTTCATGAAATATCGAGCCAACTTCTCGCCCCATTTACCTGCACTGAAAGAACCTTTCCGATTCACTGTGTTCTTCATAGATATCCAGACCAAAGAAGACACATTTTTTTCACAACCTCTTCCGACTTTACTTTCTTAATACTATATCATCTATCATCAAACTAAATCATCATTGATGAAATATCGTATATGTCCTATACGTTTTTTTTTAAATTATAAAATTTATCTTTTGATATAGAAATTTATTTCATACTCTTTATAATATATCATAGATAAATGTGAATATTTTAAACACACTTTTTTTACATGACGAGAGATATTAATAATTAAGAAAATCCAAAAAAAAAATAAAATAAAGAAAAAGAAAAGAATTTCCATGATTATTTTTATTAGAAAATTTCTTTCAAATTATCTCAAAATATTATCTTACCTCTCATTCTATTTCTCTTTGATTTTTCTTTTATTTTAAATATAAGGATCTATTTTTTTTTTTATTTGAAAGTAAGGACCCTTTTTGCTGAGAGAATTGTGGTCGTTGTAGGGCGTTGACCGAGAACTCTGGTTATCTAGGAACGATTGACCGATTCACTGGAAAGAAGCCAAATCCCTCGATCATCTTCGTGCCTAACATACTTCCTTGTCTTCTTCTTCTTCTTATTCTTATTCTTCTTCTTCTTCTTCTTTACCAACCTTCACCAACACAGTAATACTAACAGCTGCCTTATACTAGTAATAGTAATAGTAGTAGTAGTAGTAGGTAGCTTTTACTATTCTTTTAAGTTGATTCCGTCTCTCTTGACTACTTTCTTCTCCATTTCTTAGATTTTTCTTGTAGCAAACAGTCTGTACCAGTCTGTGATCTAAGCTAACAGTTCACCGGAATCGATCAACCCAACTAGGGTTCGTTCATCTTGGAAACTAGAAAACAGAAGATTTCTTTTCGTAAAACTCGATGAAAGAAGAACCTAAAGGGGGTAGGTTAAACCCCCCTGTTACTTTCTCTAGGGAACTAGAAGAAACCGATTTTAGTTTCCTGTTTCCTTGGTGTTCTTCTTCTTCTTCTGTTCACTTGGCTTTACTTTACCCCGGAGAATGGTTGAGAAAGTCATCCTAAGATCGAAGATACCGATTTTTATCACATATCTTTTTTTATCTCTTTTTTTTTTGTAAAAATAAAAGATATGGGGAATATATTCTAACATTGTATAATCTTAGAATAATAATAATTCATCGGTTGGATTAATTTTCATATTCAAATCACGAATATATAGAATGTTAAAATTATTAATAAATTGGTATCTTAGGGAATTTGGATATTCAAAAGAACTAGAACTTAGTTAGTAAATTAGTTAGTATATATTCTCTAGTATAGTTATATTTTATTAAATTATAAAAGAGTGTGTGTGTGTGTCTTTTTTTATATTTGATACTATAAAATATATTACGAATACCTGACTTTATATAGTTGTTTAAAAAAATAATGTTCTTCCTATTTAAAGTTTTAGAACTAGAACTTAGTTAGTAGATTAGTTAGTAGTAACATGAACTTTTGATTAACCCTAATCAGTACTAAATTAATTACGTTTATATATCATCGATAATTCAAACGCGAATCAGATATGAAATAATACTTTTTTTTTTGGATTTGATTTCGTTTGAATGGGGATTTTGTTACGCGATTATTAAATTAGGTGGATTAGATCGTTCATTAAATGGATGGAATATTTGAATATTTTATTTCCATGGTTTGTGGAATCATGCCATCGAAGAAAGGGTTATGTTTAGTTTTTTTTATCATAGATAATCAAAGTGATGACTAGAGAAGAAGAAGAAGAAGAAGTAGAAGAAGAAGAAGAAGAAGAAGTAGTTGAAGTATAATTAAGTTGATTTTTCTGTCTTTTTATGATCCTGCGATGTATCTTAAAAAGTGTTATTGCACTTTCAGCGGCAATTCAACTCGTGCATAATATTATCATATTTTAATGAAAATGTTTCACATTTATGGTCGTTACTATGTATTAAAAGTAAGAATACACTTACTGACTGTATAGTATTAACTTTTCACAAAAATTATTCTTTCAAGTATTAACTCCAAGTGGGTGGGGGTGGTGGTGGTTATCTCATAAATAAAAATAAATTTAAAACAAAATATAAAAAATAATAATAACGTATGTTACATTATAACTATGAGTTGAAAAAAAAAAGAAAGAAAATTATCAAAATTCAAAGATTTTTAACGTTACTGTTTAATTATCTAAATATAAATAAATAGTAAAAAAAATATTTCGAAAAAATTTGAACATAAGTGGTCAATGTGATTTCATGATTAAAAATATTTAAATTTCCCATATTATAATCGAGTGTACGTATTGGTCGAAATAAAAATAAAATAATACCGGACCATGCATTATTTCCTCATTAAATAAATTCGCTGACTTCTACGTGCTCTTCTTCTCGTATCCTGAGAAAAGGAAAATCCCTGAAGCAGCATTCCCATTTGGTGGGTAGACGCTAAAGTAGATTCTATGGCTCCATGGAATATACACTTGGAACGTGCTTTTGGCATACACTTTGCCATACACTTTGCCATACATGCTGCCGAGACTTTCTCATATGCACGAATACGACGTGGAAATGTACCAAACGATTTGCCACTGACAAATAAACGAGCTCAAACGAAAGCTAAGACCAATCTGCTGATCTTCTAACGTTTCTAAATTAACTCTTACGTTAAAACATTTTCGTTTAATATAATATATTTAATAGTTCAAATAAATGTGATCATTCAAACGATCCTTTTATTATTGATTTATAATTTGATGCATCACGATGAGTTTATATAACACACACGTAATCAAAATTTTCTTTTATATTTATTTATATATCATTTAATATAATTTGTTATTTTGTTTAGTAGAATAGTATATAATAAAAAATATATATTATAATATTAGTTAATATATAATATATTATATTTAAACCATATATAATAATTCTAAATTATTTTATACTATATTATTGTATAGTAACTTACATTAATATAAATACAACGTTTTAATATATACTCTCTATTATAATTATATTTTATTAAATTATAAAAGAGTGTGTGTGTCTTTTTTTTATATTTGATACTATAAAATATATTACAAGTATCTGACTTTATATAGTTGTTTAAAAAAAGAACGTTCTTTCTATTTAAAGTTTTAGTTAATTTCTACGTACAAAGGATCGATAAGTTTGGTTTACTTTATCACTGATATTAAAGTATAGTAACTCTTGTACTCCTTTCTATTTTCTACCTTTACTTCTTATATATATAGATACACACACGTTACCGTAACTAAAAGTAATGCGAATGATTCTTCTTACTACACAGCAGTTATTTTCAATTTTGGTAGATACCTTTTTGTTGTAGTTGGATAAGAAAGTAAGATAGAAAAATAGTATGAATGGAAGAAAAATTGTTGGATAACTTTCAAATTCGATCACGTTTTTTTCATTTTTGTTTTTACATGTGTAACGTGTATATACACACACGCGAGATGATTCTTTAAAATTATGACAAGTTATTCTTCTTTATATTTCAAGTCAAAATAAAACAAAATAATAGTGAAGAGGGAAGAAAATATATAAATCATATGACACAATAATTTTTATCATATTATTTCGAATCGTATTATATAAATCATTTTGAAATGAAATGTTTTACATTTTGACGAATATTAATTAAATAATTGTTCATTTAATATCATCATAATAGAATTCGATTAACAAACAATCGAAATACGAAGGAATATATTATAATTGTTATCAGAAATGACTATTTATTATTATAATATATATATATATATACAACACACACTCACACATGTGTATATGTAAAAAGTGCAACATTTTTTTTTTTTTTTTATTATTAATTACACTCAATTAACTGTGCTTCGTTGCACCACGTGTTAGAACATGGCCGTAGAACGAGGACGTTTAATAAAAGCCACCGCGTTACTTTCTAATTAACAATTAGGAATCCACTACCCCTGGTAAAAGGGGTAAGTGTAAGAAGGGTAGATTGTGCAAGAGAAAAGGGGGAAAGGGGTGGATTGGGATGGGGTGGGGTGGGGTGAGTTGGGGTGAAGGAACGGCACAAGCACTGCTCGAATTAACCCGTTTGAAATAATTACGAAGCACTGGGCCCCAGGATTATGAAAGCACTGAAGAAGGAAACGGTTTTATCGTGTTCTCGCGTTATCCTACATTTTGATCATTCCGTTTCATTATTGTAACCTCTTGTAAGATAGTTTTTCATTATCTTAGGATTATTCTTACTTGGATTACTCTAACTCTTCTATTCATTAACGTTAACTTGAATTACATTAACGTCGTGTGCGTGTGCAAGTGCGTATGCGTGTATGTATCTGAATTTTATTTTTATTATTTTAATCTCGTCATATTATAAGTAAATATATTTTGTGTAATATAATATTATCATGGTATAAGATTACGTTGTTGTGATTTTTCATTTTTTTTTTTAATTATCTGTTTGTGATTAAATATTTTGTAAATTATTAATATAGTATATTCATTATATTGCATTATTTTAAACATATACTATATATAGTTTTTTTTTTTTTAATTAATAATTATTTATATCAACGAAAGAGAGTATATACAAAAATTTGTTATTACGTAGTAACGATTTAATATAATTTAACATTACGGAAAAAAAATAATAAAAAAGAAAATTGAAAACTATAATTTGTCGATATAAAATAATATTGCAAGGAAGGGTATACGTGTATGTATGTATGCGCGAGTGTGTGTATAAAATCGTTCTGGTATTTCTATTAAAATAATCTACTCTATATACAGCAATATAACGTTTCTCTTTCAATTCGAAATTATTTTGTATGCATTCTCGTTATCGAATGGAATGAAATAATCGATTATATACGAGCACATGGTTATACCAATACCAATACCAATACCAATACCAATACCAATATGAATTTAAAAAAAAAGAAATAAAAATAACAACACAATATTTATTATCAAATAATTTCTACGTGTTTCGCTTTTCAATTTTCCAAGTAAGAGGTACATATATATATATATATATAAATTTGCGTGTATATTTTCTCTTCCAATCGAATTTCCGTGCAATCGCGATAAGGATGAACGTAACTTTTGCCATTCGCAAATCGGTTATATTTTATCAAGCACAACGTTATGATTTCTTTCTTCTTTTTCATCTTTTTTTTTTCTTTCTTCCCTTTTTTATTTTTATCTTTTTATTTCTTCTACCCCACCCCACCCCATTCCCTCATTTTTCAATACTCACGTATGCAATTTTCTTCTAGTTTGTTTTATTTATTCTTTTTGGTTTTTAATATTAAAAAAATATTTTCAAACATTTCTCGTGCGTACGTAATATTAGATTCGAGTTTATTATATATATTTTATTATATACATATACGAATAAAAAAAAAACAAGTGACGAGCCAGAAGATTGAAGGAAAATCAAATCGTTGTTGTCGTAGCAAAGACAAAAAAAAAAGAAGGGAACTTCTGCGAAACCCTTAAAAAAGGATTCGACACAGGGAAAAGCAAAAAAACCCTCTTCCACCCTTCGTGAAAATGTTTCCGTTTATGATGAATGGTGATGAACGATGAAAGATTCTTTTTTATTTTTTTATTTTTTTTTTTTTTTTATCAGCAACCTGCTTCCCTGTTTCCCCCTTACCCATCCCATAATTTCTTTTGGTTTTTATTTTATTACCATTAATGTTTAATTGGTTGTAAAGATTTTTACGTTTAATAGGGGGGTGGGGTAATATTTGAAAAAAACAGATAAAAGAATAAATATATATTTTTTCATATATTGTGTAATTTATTGTTTTTTTTTTTTATAGAAAAAAATAATGATGCATACTTACATACGACAGTTAAATTGGCAGTTTTGACAAATGAGGCAAATGATGGACCCTCCGTTGACACCTCGCATTTGTATTGACCGGATGTTGCCAACCTAACGTTGACCAATCTTATCGATTTTTCGCTGTTTGATTTCTGCGGACATAAAGAAAACGTTTGTTTAGGTAATGGAAGACTTACGTATTTCATGACGTAACGTGACGTGACGTGATATGACGACGTTTGATCTCAAAATTAGTCTTTTTCTTAGCTTTGTTTTTTATTTTTTTCTAAATATGAAAATCGAATATGCACGATGACGTTTATATTATGATAATATTTGATCGTTATCTATATCTGTGTTTTTTTCTCATATTACTATAATCAACTTTTTTGTATATTTCGTTTATGCATTATGTTTGAACAATTAATTCATTATTTTTCGTATATAATATTATTTTTCACACACACACACACACACACACAATATTAAAGATTAATTATTTCATTGAAATATTGATTGCCCATGTTTTTGTTTTTTTTTTTTTGACGTAAGTACCTACGATAAATTGTTATTACAATGTTCTATGATGGTGTATCACTTTTAATTAATTTCCATAGAAATATGAGATTAAAAGTAAATTGTAATTTTTAAAAAAGGGGGAAAAGAGAGAGGGCAGGGTATAATAAACATAATGTCCATTATTGCATTTAGAAAATTCGATATTGTCTGATATCGTAATATATTATAGGTAATATGCTCTTCGTTTTAATATAAATCATATTTTATTGTCATAATATAAAACCCCTGTTATATTATATCGTCAATTACGTATGAAGTAGATCAATTTTCGCGTGCGGCTGGAAATCAAATTTTCCCATCTCCTCTAATGAGTTTGAAATTTTATAATATATGTTAAAAATACAAATCAATATAATATTATTACGAAATATATTCAATATCTGCATATATAATATAAAAACAACAAACCCAACAACAACAACGAGTATCGATCTTATCAGTTAGATTTGAAATAGAAAAAAAAAAAAACAAGAATTTCTTTAATATACCCTCAATATGAAAAAATAGGGGTGGGGGTAGAATTTAAACTTTGTCCGAAGTATAATAACTTGATCATTTCAATTTATTCCATATTACACGAATAATTTGTTAGAAGGGGGTGGGGTGGGGTGGGGATTGTTATCGTATCGATCTAGAATCGATTTGTGGCTAATCCTGACTAGTCGAAGGGCATTCGAATTACGATCCGTTCATTGTGGATATCGAATGAGACAGAGAGAGAGATAGAGAGAGAACGTAGAAACGGATTACCGAGCTCGGTATCTCACTAACGTGAATATATCTCCTTGTTGAAACATTCCTGCGGTAGTATAATGTCGTGTGCATTGTCTTTGGTGGTCGTTAGAGGTGAGTAGGTCGGAGGAATAATGAGAACGTTCAAATGAAACAATGTTAAGATTGAGAGAGAGAGAGAGAGAGAGAGAGAGAGAGAAAGATAGATAGAATAAGAAAGATGAGTTAATTTAATATTGCAAATATTATTATTATTATTATTATTATTATATTTGAAATAATTGTATAAGATAATATATACTTATGATTGTAATTAGAAATGATGATATATTGACTCGTGAACAATAACGATCGAGGTAAAATAACGCTATTCAATTAATTGTAAGTTTTTTGTATTTATATAAGTATATACAATTTATATTATATATATACAATAATATATATATATACAATACAATATATATATACAATTTATATTTATATTAATATGTCATAATAAATTTTAGTTGCTGAGGAAGTCCCAAATATAGGGACGAAACGTTCAACTGATTAATAGATTGTTCATCTAATTAAAACCTGTCCAAAAAAAAAAAGAATATCTCTAAGATTGAACTTAATAATTGTAAATGTTAATCAGATAACCATACCAAAAATATGTACCATTAAATATTTCAATTATTTCTTAAAAAAAACAAAACAAAGGATGAAGTATGTGTGTTTCATATTTGATTCACATGTTATTCATATCCTTGTGTACTACCAGTTGGTTTAACGTAACATTGAAAAAGAAATCTTTTACAGAAAAATATACACGGATAGTATGATAAGATGATAGATTTCTAAATCTGGAAAGAATTTTCTTCCCATTCTTCAGCTTACATGATAGAAGAATGGTATACTATTCCCATCGTTGCATCAAGGTTTGTTAATAATGCATACCGAACATCTCCCTTTTTCATTTTCTTTGAAACCTTTAGGTATTTGATCTTTTTACTTGGACAGTATATTATCTTGATGGATTTCTAGAAAATTGTGTAGAATTATAAATAACATTTGTTGTCCAATATCAATTCGAATGTTTCCTCTCGTGATAACAATTAGAAATATGTTAGAAAATAAGAAAAAAGAATAAAAAAGAAATTGAAAATGTGTATACGAGAAAGAAAAATTCGCCCCTTGGGTACATTTGACGTCTGAGACACGTCATTCACAATTTTTCCTAGGAACGGATGACGTGTTTAAGACTTCAAACCAAAAATTAAACTCTTGGTTAGATTTGACGTCTGAGAGACGTCATTCATTTGTTTTCTATTCACCATTTTGTTTTGCAGCGATTACTTGAAGACATCTTAATATTACATATAATATGTCACCAATATTTTAGAAATAAATAAATTCTTACGTAAAATGTACTGCTTTTACATACTACTCGAAACAACCAAAAATTATATCAGTCTACATGCAAATATTTTCTCAAATAAATTCAAAGTGTTAGATAAAGAATGAAACGATCAGATTGCATAATAATAATGAATTAAAGTTTACCAACGAAATGAAGAAACTTTGTTGCAAAAAACAACGAGTGAGAGATACAAGATGATGGGGGGAGGAAGTAATAGACAACACACGGTATTGTCGATAGTGACGGCAATGTAAGTTCATTGATAGCGAATGCAAGGTGGCAGACAGGTCGTTTTCGAGCTTATCGATAATTCATGGGCCGTTAGTAAAGCTCTGAGACATGAGTACGCGACTGCTCGCATTAGGTTCGATTAGATACATCCGCGGTCCAATTAACTCTATCACTCTCTCATTCTCTCTCACTCACTCTCGAAGCTATATCATCACCGTCAAGAGAATCAACTCTGGTAGGTTCAGTTCTAGTATGCTTTGGTTCTGATCGGTTCTGATCTTCTATGCTCAGGTCTGTTCTAATCTGATCTGATCGGTTCCACTATATTGTGTTCTGTTCTGTACTGTTCAGTTCTAGTCTGTTCTGGTCTAGTCTGGTTTGGTCTGGTCTTCTCTGTTTAGATTGTCAACGCTTTCCTACAACCCTTAAAGGGTAGACGAGAAATTGAGCGTCGAGTTCGATTGATAGGACTTCTCAATTGATTGAATCATTCCCTAGCAGCAGCCTATAACAGTTCTATTTCTATCTCTCTCGATCTCGTATATTTCTATCCGTCATTTTGTTTATGGCTTGCAAATGATACACACTATCAAAAGTATTTTGATTTTTATTTTATACTTTTTTTTTCTTTTTTTTTTTCTTTTTTTTGTTTTCTTGTCGGGGTGAATGAGGTTTTTTTTCTACGTTTATTTGATAATAATATTTTTGTCTCGATTTGTATTATTTAAATGTTAGTACGTATTGATATAAACTCGTGTGTATGGTTTATTTTTTTCTCATTTTTAATTTTAATATATTTCTTTTTTTTCGTATCTTTTTGCGATGGTTTTATTATAGTACATTTTTCTTTCTTGTTTTTTTTCTTCTTCTTCTTCTAGTATTATATATCAAACGATCATTTATTTTGTATGAAAATTTGTCAATAATAATAGAAATAATTTCTTTTAGTTTAACTTAAACATTGATATTGTCAGATTGTAGGAATAAAATGATGTTACACGTTTGATATCTCTAACATGTTAACCACCACATGTCTGACCTATATCATCTATATTTGCTTGATGGATAAGTTACCAGAAATGCCCTGTCAATTATATATGGGTAATGTAATTGACAGAATTTTGCGAATAACATTGCAAGAGTAATTACATGGTTACGCGTCATTCAATTTATGATCGTTTTACGATGTTAACATTTTAAGTTTTAATTATCATTGTAAACGTGTTTTTATTATATTCAATGATTCATATTTTTGTGTGTGCGTTTTATTTCTTCACAGTTCGATCAGATTATTTTTGGAAAATGTATATATGTGTGTGTGTGTGTGTGACAAAAACTTGTATGAGTAAACCTTGCTCCCATTTCATTCGTAGAAATGTAAACGCGTTGAAAAGAAAGGTATGTGCGAGAGAAAATAAAAAGAGATAGAGAAAGAGAGGAATACAGAAAAAGAAAGAGAGAGAGCAAGAGAGAGAGAGAGAGAGAGAGAGAGATCCGATTTCTCTTAGTCTTTCCATTTGTGAGAGCTACTTGGCTACTCGGTAGTACTTGGAAAGGGCATTCGTACAGAGTATGCCCATTGTCTTTTCCTTTATTCTGAAGTTAGTCTGAGCAAGTTTGTGTTTCATGAACAGAAACGGACGGGAAAATCTCATTTATTATTCTAAAGCTGTCTTTACTGTTATATTTATAATATATATATATGCGGTAACTTTAAAATATTCGGATACTATTACTTTAAATGTATCTATTATTCATAAACACAATTATCTTGTGTGTGTGTGTTTATTATTTCTATTAATATTATATTTTGTAATCTTAAAATTAATCTAAATAATGTAATTTAAAAATTGTTCAATCAAAAAGTCATTGATTATAAAATTTACTAATCGAATCAAAATCAAAAGTGTAAACATATAATAATAATAACAATTATTACTTAAAAATTAAAATTAAAGAAAAAGAAGAAAGAGTATTATTAGATATTACATTAAATTTCTCTATATAATATAACTTTATATTAATATAATTTTGTTCATGAAAAACAAACAACGTTTTCCATTGAAATTATTCAGCTTGCGTGAGAAAATTTGTACAAGATGTATATATATTGTTGAGAGAGAGAGAATTTATTTGGTCATTCGTGTTTTGCACGAAAAGAATTTGTCGTCGTTGTGGGTTAGAAAGGTTGGTAGGTAGGTAGGTAGGTAGGTACGTGCCCTCGAGCAGGTAAGGAATAAATCAAGGTGGTCGACTTCGTTGACACAGCATCTTGTATGTATTTTCGCAACGTCGTTTCGTGTCTCGCGTTGTTTCTATTTGGTTCTTCGAATCGGCAAGAACCTTGTTGGTTGCAACTACTGCATCACCCAACGATATTTGCATCTCTTTTGCAATCGTCTTAAGGAGCTTGAAAGTTTACTACTAGTACTAGTATTAGTATTGCTCAAAAATAAGACTAGTGTAAAGGTATGGAAGTTTGAAGGGCCGGAAAGGGGGGTATTGAGGGTGGTGGAAAGGTGAAAATTACCACCAATGTATTGCAAGTTCACGGTGTTTAAAAAGTTTTCGCGGTGAATTCACTCGGCGTATTTCCAAACGGGGGTAAGAGGGGGGGGGGGGAGGAGGCTTTTTTGACTTTTAAAATACTTTAGTGTCTACTACTATTTCCGTTCAATTTTCTTATCCACGTTTATATGCATATTTATTCGAACAAATCTTTACCTTTTAATTCTTTTATATTTTTTTTTTTTTTCTTATATGAAACTTGAATAAAAATGTTTATTTATTATGTATAAAATATTTTCTTCTCGGAAAGTATCTATTTCGTAATAATAATAATAATGCTAGACTTATATTTTGTTTAATTTAATTTATTTAATATATCTGATTAAAAAAAAAGAATCTGAAAAGAAAACAAAAAAAAGAAAAATTGTATTTAATTTTCGAATATTAATAATTCGACGAAATGTATCCAGCTTGTTAATACACGCTTCAAAAATTAATTGAATAAAATGTTATAATATATATTTGATTAAATGTTAAGGAAATTGAAAAAGGAAAATTAATAAACATCCTCATACACAGACATCGTGACTGTTTGTGTGTGTGTGTGTGTATTGAAACTTGGAAAAAAACGTATCTTAAACGTATTTGAAATCGAAACATTCCAATAAAATAAAAATAAAAAAAACTCGATCGAAATGTATCAGAGCTACTTATCCATCGAAAGAAAAACAATAACAAAAAATCTATTCAAATCGATGCACTTTAAAAAAAAAACAAAAAAAAGGGTAATCACGAATTAAACGTTAAAATATAAGACTCGATCTCGAATTTTCAGATTTAAATCAATAAAAGAAAAAAAAAAGTATAGAAAAGAAAAAGAGGGTTTAACAAACGTAGAAACTCGTAACCTGTCCAAAGGTTTTCTTTAAAGGATTTAGAATGACGTTGACTTTACAAGGTTAAATATATTCTAAAGATATACGATCTTCTTCCCCTCCCCCTCCCCCTTACCCATTCCTCTTCTTCTTCTTGTTCCTCTTCCCCTACCCCTTCCCATTGCTCTTCCTCTTCTTCTTCCTCTTCTTCTTCTTCCATGTTAAGTTGTTCGTATACACACACCATGGTACCAAACGGGGATGGTAAAATTCGAAGGAGTCGCGTCTCGTCTGATCTCGTCTCGTTTCTGTACGAGTTCATTCGCCGCGAGGGAAACTTACAGCATCCATTAGACGTTCGCATCCATCCATTAGCGTCGCATCTATGGACGCCGTTTGGATGCCCTTAATGGATTCCACGTTCCGCGTGGAATCGGGTTAATTCATTGAAGCCGAGGTGAACGAGAGAAAGAGAGAGAGATAGAGAGAGAGAGAGTAAGGAGAACATCCTGCCGTTTTGTATCCGCCCTTTCAGGCAACCCCCAACCCCTAACCCCATAACCCCCTCACCGACCTAACCCCCAATCTCCGACACTCAACTTCCCTTCCCTCAATTCACTCTCCTTTACCTTTACCATCTCTTTCTCTTTCTCTTTTTCTCTTTTTTATTCATTTTCTAAGTACATTAAGCGAATATTATGCGTCATGGGAGAAGATCATCATCACTCGTTCTGCTATCGTCTACTATTTACTCTTGATAGACTTTTAATTCATTTCTTTATTTTTATTTATTTATTTATTATTATTATTATTATTATTATTGTTATCTTTCTCCATTTATACAGGATAGATGATTATTTCAAATGACTATGCAATTGTTTTTTTTTTTTTAAACGTTTTCGGTATTATTAATGTGTGTATATTTGCATTACACGAATAATCTCTCTCTTTCTCTTTCTTACTTATTTTCTAGGTACATTACGCGAATATTATGCGTCATGGGAGATTATTACTGGTTTTGCTATCATCTACTTACTCTTGATAGACTTTTAATTCATTTCTTTATTTTTATTTATTTATTTATTATTATTATTATTATTATTGTTGTTATCTTTCTCCATTTATACAGGATAGAGGATTATTTCACAAATGACGATGCAATTGTTTCTTTTTTTTAAACGTTTTCGGTATTATCAACCGTGAGTATATTTTATATAACAAGAATAAATTGTTTTCGTTGTTATCTTTAGATAATTTCTGTATGATACGATGATATATCATGTTGTTGTTATATCATAATATAATGTTGAATTATTGATTTTGAATCAATATGTTACTTTTGTTATTGGATAAATTTATACTTTACTTTTTAATATTATAAGTTATAATATTATTGTTTTTTAATTATAAGTTAATATTATAAGTTATAATATATTGTCTTTTTAATATTATTCGTAAGAACATATAGAATGTTTCTCGTTTATAAAAAACGAGATAAATATTAATAGAAGAAATTATAAGAAAAAGATGTGTTGGAAATTTGTTTTTATCCGTTCTGACGTGTATCATTCGTCATCGGGAGGGGTTGGGGGAGGAGAAGAAAAAAAGTGATACGTTCCTTTAAGTTTCTCTTCTAAGAAAAGAAAATTGTTCGGGACGTTTGACCGTTCCCGACTTAGTTTTTCCCTTCCAACCTACCCTCCCACCCCGTCCCGGTGTCTGTGTCACAGGTTTTCCCAGAGTAATCGTTTTGCCGCGAGTTTTTCGCGAGAAAAAGGAAAAAGGGTCATCCAGGTGACCTACTTTTTTCTTTTCCACCTCTCTCTCTCTCTCTGTTCATGCACTATTGTGAAAAAAAAAAAAAGAAAAAATGAACAAGTTAGTACAACGCGATTTCTTTTCAATCTTTATCGTTTATTTTTTATTCGACAGTAGAAATATAGGTTTTACCCGTGTACCTTGTATTCAACTTGAT
Source organism: Polistes exclamans (assembly GCA_023678865.1). Lineage (NCBI taxonomy): Eukaryota > Metazoa > Arthropoda > Insecta > Hymenoptera > Vespidae > Polistes > Polistes exclamans. The sequence goes on from JACGWG010000033.1 coordinate 1,296,362, forward strand.
AATGATATTATTATTATTATTATTATTAATTGTATTACTTTTTTAATTTTATTTTGTTTAAATTCATAACTATATAACGTATAATATAATAAAATAAAATAATATTAAAAATAGTCGGATAAAAAAAGTAATCTATTACTTTTACGTTTATATTTCAAAACGACAATTGTAGATTTTTTTCAAACCTCCTCCATCCCCCCACCTAATATAATAAAAAATAATATAATATATATATATGTATAATTTATTTGACAAGGGGAAAAAATTTCTATATATAATATAATATAACAAAGTGAAAATACAGGACAGACAGACAGACAGACATATAGACACGTGTGCAATTTACGATTAACGCTCGTTTAAAACAGATTTAAATAGTTGAGAGTATGAAAATACATTGCTGCGGTTTTATTCGTACAAGTAACACGATGTATCGAGTAATATTACTGAAACGTCTCGTTTCCGTGCACACAAGCAAAACTAATACATATACATATACATATATGTATCCCTTTTCTCGTAGTAAGACCTTCTCGAATTCGAGAATGGCGGGAGCGATATTACCACAGAACAAAACAGAGTTCATAACGTTTGAAATCGTGCGGTCGGTTGGTACAGGAAACCCAAGAGACTTTGAACATTCACCGCAACAGGAAATACGAACTTTCCTTCTATGTGGAAGAGAGAAACCCATAGTCACTCACGTACTTTCATATATATATATATATATATATATATATATATATATATATATGATATATATTTTCATGTAAATGTGTTGTAAAAAGGAAAACAAAAGGGGGCCTGTGTGTGGCAATCCTTTATAAGAGGCCTTATGAAAAAGATCAATATCGAGAAGCTATTTTTCCAAATATCTATCTCTCCCCTTACACCCTTTACCACCCTTTACCTTCCCTCTATTCTTCCTGCACCACCACCACTACCACCACCATCACCACCACCATTCGTAAAATAACAGGATATTTTTTAATACGAGACAGTAAAACGTTACGAACGTAGGAACGAACACATACCGAAGGTATGAAAAATATTTATACTTTCTACGGTGGTCCCCAAACGTGAAATATATTTTTAACAAAAATATTCGACTTTTAAACTATCCCGTGATAATATTTTTTTTGTTATTACATATAGCTACGCATTTTACAGTTTTTTTTTTTTCTTACTTTCTAACTTTCTTGATTGATTGATTGATTTAATTGTTTTATTTTTATTTTCATTTCTTTTTACGTACACACAAAATTATAATCCGAAGTATCGCGGTTATTTTTTCTTCTTTTTTTTGGGGGGGTAGGTAGGGGGGTGTGGGGAGGAGGATGGAGAATGGGCAGGTAGGATTTTACGAATATAAATATTTTCGAGTCAAAATTTTTGTGAAATATTGGCGTACGGGTGGAAGTTTGGTTTATTCTACGCGATGATTGAGAGAAATTCTATGGTTTTTTGTTTTGTTTTTTCTTTCCCCCCCCCTCTCCCCCCGTCTAAATTAAATATATATTCTTTTTCATTTGCCTCTTTCGTTTGTTTGTTTGTTTGTTTGTTTTTTTATTCTCTTTTCTAAATTCAAGGCCGATCGATAAATTTGACGAAAAGTTGATTATTTTTAAATGACAATTTTAATCGATTCATTCCCCCTTCTCACACACACACACACACACTTATTATAATATTTCTTTATTAATAATAAAAAAATAAATAAATAAATAAAAACAAGATAAATAGAAAAGTTTTGTTTTATTTATCGTTTCGTAAGATTAACGTGTCGACCAAGGTACATTGATGCAACGTTATGTAACTAAACAAGAAAATTACAACTTTTAGAATAAGAAAAAGAAAAAGATGGAAGAATGATGCAAGGAAATGGAAGATAAGTAAAAAGAAGTAGAAGAAGAAGGAGAAAGAGGAAGAGAGGAAAATAATGAAGTCGAGCGTCTAGAGGGTGGAGTAATTTTCTCAAGGTAATAAACTAAAAGCATCTTTCCTCGGTTATACACCCTGAATCCTCTCGTTGGCTTCAAGGCCCACAGTTTCCACCCTTCCTTCTTTCCTTCCTTCCTTCCTTCCTTCCTTCCTTCATCGTGATCTTCGAAAGACAAAATTACTTTTTACCTCTTGAAATATAGAAGCAAAAAATTATTCCTATGACCGTAATAGTAAATAAATTAAAAAGAAAAAGAAAAAGAAAAAGAAGAAGAAGAAGAAGAAAAAATACACAATTAACAAAAAATCCAGAAGAAGAAGAAATACACAATTAACAAAAAATCCAGAAGAAGAAGAAGAAGAAGAAATACACAATTAACAAAAAATCCAGAAGAAGAAGAAGACATACACAATTAACAAAAAAATCCAGAAGAAGAACAACCACAATAATAATAATAATAATAAGAAGAAAAAGAAAATATAAAAATAAAAAATAAAAAAAAAAGAAAAAAAAAAGGAATATAGAAACGATTGAAAATGGTCGAGACGACGAATTTAGATAAAATTCACCAAGAAAACCCATCCAAGATTACCTTCCTCTTTCCTACTTTGAAATTTTTCTATAAAATGGTACGAGTATGCACCTCTTTCTACTCTTTCAAACCCACCCTTCCTCTTTCTTCTATTAAGAATTCTCTTCCTCTTTTACTTTTTCTTTTCTTATCTTTTTTTTTTCTTCTTCTTTTTTTTTTCCTACCAAAACCCCGCACCCCGTTAATTTTCTTTCTGCTTTCTCGATTACGAACACCCAGAAAGGACGAGGAGGGTTGTCGTCGTCCTACTCGGTCAAATCCTTTGATGTCGACCACGATAATAGAAAAGAAAAGACTTACGAACAGCTCCTTCAAAGTATCTTTCTTTCCTTAACCACCCCCTTCCCCCTTCAACCCTTTTCCCATCCCCCTACTGCCTTTCATTCTCTCACTTACTCTCTTTCTTCCTCTTTCTTTCTCTTTTTTTCTCTTGCTCGATATTAGTTACATTGGATGAACGTATTTCGAAGGATACTTTCTACCCCATATTTGAGATTTTGTTCTTTTTGAGAAGAAATTGCTTTTAAAAAAGAAAAACTATATTGAAACACACATATTTGGACAACAGATATTTTTCATTAAAACGTTAAGTATAGTTTGTTGTTACAATGGTTACGATTAAAATGATTTAATAATTTTGTTCTTTTTCTTTTTAATAATATTATTTAAAGTATAATAATATAAGGACGTATCGTTGGATTTGAAAAATTGTAGAGTTTGTATATTATATCAATATATAAATCATTTATTCTTTTGGATTACGTGTAAATCCTTTATGTTTCAATTTTGTTGCAATTTAAATATTACAAAAAGAATTGTATATAAAGAATGATTATTATAGACAATTATTTTGCATTTAAACCAGAACAAAAATAAATATCCCAGATCCATCAAAATGTTTGAATACCCAAAAAGATGATTGACGGAATTGTTATAGGGATAGATTTGTGGTTAAGGGAGTGGGTGGGTGGGAATACATGCTCTTTAATACGACAGGGAAAAGTATGCAAAAAAAAAAAGGAACAAGAAGAAGGAAAAAAGAAATCTTTTCTACTTTTCATCCCCCTTACTTACTCCCCGTCTTCCTTTTTTTTCTTTTTCTTTTTCTTTTTCTTTTTTTTCTACTTTTTTCAATGTGCAACCGGAGGACTTTGAGTTCAAGAGTTTGTAGTCGACGTGCCGTGTCTCATCCTCCCTGGGATCAAATTGAAAGCGACGGCACCGATAGATAATCTTCTTTTTTTTTCCGATCCCATGAAACTACTCCCCTCAGTTAGGTGTATGCACCCCTTACTTGCTACGCTCCTGTCCAGATTCGTGCTTCGAACGCGAAAGGAATATAAAATCGTTTTCAATCGTAAAACTGTGTAAAATGCTAAGTTTTTTCAACTTTTCTCTCTTTCTTTTTCTTTTTCTTTTTTTTCCAACGTTGAAACTTATTTTTTTTTTCTTTTTTTCAATCAACTACGTTTTCGAAAGAAAATATTATTCTTATTGTTATTTTTAATTGACAACTTGAAACATTATTTTTATATCTCCTTTGTAATTATTATATTTTCATATATAATTATAATTAAATAATAATAATATATATATAATAATTAAATAAATAATTATTATCTTCCTTTGTAATTATTTTATATTATTAATAATATATATATATTCTATACATTGTTTATTTTAATATTTATTTGATTGTACATTTTTATGCAATTTAAATTACACACAGTAATTGTACTTTATAATTTTTTAAATGTAGATTAAAAAATGAAAAATATTAATCATTTCTCTCGGTGTGTGTGTGTGTGTGTGTGTGAAAAATGTGAAATGATTTTTCCTTTTTTTCTTTTTTTTTTCATTTCTTTTCTTTAAATATTTTAACATTGTCTATTTATTACTCGATGATAATGTAAATTTCTACATCGACGAGCCCATTAAGTACGAGCTAAAAGGAAATTGGCGAATCGATCGAGCGTATTCGTGACGTTGTTATCGAGGTTTATAAAAGAAAAGAAAAGAATAATAAAAAACAAAAAATATATATAAGAAAAAAGCTTATTATCTTCTTTTTTTATTATCGTTTTTTAACGAATATCAAACTACATTATAGTTATAATATAATTAATGAAAATAAAACGTTCGAATAAAAAGATTTTTATCTTTTTATTTTTTCTTTCTTCTCTTATATTAAAAAATAAATAATACATTTTATTAATAAATTATTCTATTAAATTAAATACATATTATATTATTATTATATTAAACGCGTTACGTTTAAACAAAAAAAATCCAAAAGTTTTGATTTTTAATATGATTGAAATAAATAAGATCGGTATTTTATTTTAAAACAACTTTTCGTAGTTTCTAAGATAAGATAAGATAAGAACAACGATGAAGAGGAGTAGGAGGAGGAGGAGGAGGATGAAACGAGTTAACAAGTGTAACGAGAAAATCTATTTGCAAGGAGAGAAGAGAGAGAGATGCACTCGAAGCGAGTACTTTAGTGATTTTCTTCTTAGCTAACTATGCTGAGTAACCTTGCAATAACAAGCCCCCCCAGAATTTTCCCTTCAACCAGCCCCACCACCCCTTTACCATCCACCCCACCCCTTACCGTACGCTTATAATCTTGAAAGCAATATTTGTTAGATGATAAAAAGAAAAACGAGAGACAAACAGAATTTTACATCGTTTGTATTCTAGAACACTCAGCTCACAAAGCTCCCCCTCACCCCTTTCCTCTCTCTCCCCCAACCCCCTCCTCATTCTCCACCATCATTTTCAATTCTTCGTAACTTTCATTTCGAAGTAGGAAAAGTTACAATCGTCTCTTGTATAACTAAAAATTAATTATAAATAAAAAAATATATAATATATAAAGATTCTATAACGTATATTATGATTTAAATATATATATATATATATATATAAGGATAAAAGAAAAATAAAAAGAAAAAAGATAAAACGTAATAGAATTTCGTAATCATAATTATGTTAATTTGTTAGATCAAATTGTTTCTCATCTCTATACGTATTATAAAAATACTTTCATATTTTTTCTCAGCTCATTTTTTTATTTCATATCCAAAAAAGTGATTTGCATTTTATTATTATAAAATTTCTATATAAATGAACGCCTGATACATGATTAACCAGTTTGAAAATATCAAATCAATGATAGGTTTAAGAAAAATGTAATAAAACAAACGTATAATCGCGTAGATAATACAAATATAATGTTAAAATGTAAAAATATAAAAGTAATATAGAAAATATGAATTAGATTTAGTATGATTTAAAGGATTCGTTGTGAAAATTCGCATAAAATTTAAAAAAACAAACGTATAATCACGTAAATAATACAAATATAATGTTAAAATATCAAAATATAAAAGAAATATAGAAAATATGAATTAGATTTAGTATGATTTAAAGGATTCGTTGTGAAAATTCGCATATTGTTCGAATTTGATAAAGGATATAAAGAGGATACCGTTGAGATTGCATTTTTTTTTCTTGTTCTCTTCACCCTACGTTACCTTTTTTCTATTCTAAAGGAAATAGTCGCGAGAGAGAGGAAGATACATCGTTTGGTATCGAGAATTTTAAGAAGAAGGAATAACGTGAGAGATACTTGAAAATAGAAATAGAAAAGGAATAAGATAAAGGAGGGAGAAAAGATAGAAAATGGAGAATGAAAAGATGACGTACTATATACCCAACAACCATTCGCTGAACAATCCTATGAACTCCGACAACGTTTTTCAAGGATTTCTATCCTTTTTTTTTCCTTTTTTTTTTCTTTTTCTTTCCTCTTATTTTCTTTCTTATCAATCCCTTCCCTTTTTCTTTTCTTTTTTTTTCTTCTCTTTTTCACCAATGAAAAAACATAAATCACGATGAAGATTGAATTTCTGGATATTTCTTTTTACGATAAACAATCCTAAGATAACATGGAATAGTGGTTTCGTATTTTAAAGAAAACTACCCACTCCCCCCACCTCACTCCCACTCACCAAACTCGTCTATATTTTTCGATTGTAATACAGTATACTCGAGAATATATTATAATAATATTATACTCTCGATGATACTTTAGAAATAAGATTACATTTTTGTTTTTACAAATATAAATATAAATGTTATATCGATATTATAAAAGTTATTGGATACGCGTGTATTTTACAAAATTTATATAAATGAATTGCTATTTATTTAGAAAGGAACAAAATAATATCAATCTTAGATCGTTTTTGTTTTTAATTATGCATTTTTTTAAATCTATCTATCGTTTGATTGAAATAAGATGAAAATAAAAAAAGAAAAGGGTTTAACCTTTTTCTTTTTTTGAAAGCAACAATTCTCGTTTAATTGGGTAATATAAAAAATAATTTTAAAATACGATGTTAACGGACAAAGTCAATAAAATAATAATAATAATAATAGTATCGTATGAACAATTGATATTTGTTATTCGAGAATTGTACTTTTTCTTTTATAAATTGATTACGATCCCATCCTTTCTATCTATTCGATATTTGGTTTCTTCTTACTTCGTGATATCTTCGATATGTATTTCACAGAGATCGATATTACAGTAGAAGGAAATTCTAGAAGTAAAGAATAGAAAAAGAAATAAATAAAGAAGGAAAGAAAGAAAGAAACATGAGAGAGAAAAAGGGAATGCAATCTTCTTGGATAGATATATATATATTGTACTACATTGTTATCCTTCCTAGCGTCAACTATGAACTTAAAGAAAGAAAAAAAAAGGAAAATCTTTTTTTTTGCTATTGTCCAATGAAAGAACAGATCTCACTGAAACCTAACTTTTATTCTACAATTTTTTTTATTCAGGTTTCTGAAAACTTTTTGGATAATGAACACCAATTATCTTCTCTGTTGAACTCTAACTTAAGGTCAAATTAAACGAAGAAAATGGTTGAACAATTGTGTGTCAGGAATTAATATACATGATTTATATTATAAATAAAATTTGTACATTTTTTATTCAGGTTTTCTAAAAACTTTTGGATAATGAACATCAATTATCTTCTCTGTTGAATTAACTTAAGGTAAAATTAAACGAACAAAAAGATTGAACATTTGTGTTTCAGGAATTAATAAAACATTTATATTATAAATAAAATTTTTCTAATAGTTTTATTATATTAAAAATTATTTCTCTAATGAATATTATATTGTATAATAAAAATCATATTTTATTATAATATATGTTACTCTCTTTTGTTTTTTATAGAAAATTAATTAAACACTGATCAAATCTATTCAAAATTATACAATTATTTTTATTTAAACTACAAATACATATTAACATATTATAAAAACATATAACAACAAATTGATAGATATTGCCTCTCGTTTAATTTATGTTGTTTTCAAATAAAATTACAATATTCCATTAATCATATTATATTTAATATATCGAATAATAAACGAACTAATATTAAATATTAAAGAAATAAAAATATATAAGAAATAAATTTTCTAAACAAATTTTCATATATATAATATGATTATTGAATTAATAATTGATTAAAATAGATTAATGAAAATAAAAATAAAAATTGATTACAAATATACATTGATAACCATAAATATACCACTAACAAATAAATAATAATCTAACGCGATATATTTAAACGAATCGTTAAAATTTCAAATGAACAAGAACGTCTTCGTGTTATCATCCTATAGCAAACACTTAGGATCTTTCTTATGATCATCCTAACAGCAAAAGAAAATCTAAAAGATGTTAGGTGCACCTTCGTCGTCGTCGTCTGTCCTTCCAATGGTTTTGTCGATAATCTCGGATATCCCTTCGATTTCGAAGATGAATTACGTTGAAATCGTTGAGGGCTAAAGAAGCAGAATAAAAAAACGAAGAAAAAGAAAAAGAAAAAGAAAGAAAGAAGCATCACGGGGTTTGAACGGAAGGAAGGAAGGAAGGAAGGAAGGAAATCGAGCATCGAACTTTCGAGCGTCGATTTTCTTCGTGATTTTCTTCTTTGAAAACCTTTTCCTCGTACAACGTACCCCTCCGAACGTTACCCACCCTTCTTCGTCATCCCTATCATCACCCAAACCCCCCCTATCACTTCCCCCTTTACCACCCACGCAATCTTCGTCTTGGGAATCTCGGTGAAGGTGAAAGGAGAAGGAAAAGGGATGGGATTGAGGATTGGTTTGGGTTGGGGTTTGGTGGGTGGGTGGTTGGGTGGTTGAATTGGGGGGGAGGGAGGGAGGTTAGAAGGAGAAGGAAAAGGAAGAGGAGGAATAGAACACCTTAGGAAAAAGTGTGACGGGTTGGTGGGGGTTTGGGGTGGTAGGGGGGAGGAAAGATGCTCGTTGGTTTTCGCACTGCAGGGGTTACAAGATTGATTGCATCGAATCTCGCGTACGGTCGACGGAAGAACCCTTAAGATCTCGTGTACCACTTTAGGGAATACAACGTTTCCTTCCTACCATGCTTCCTTGGTTGGTTGGTTGGTTGCATGGTTTGTTGCAACGTGTCTCAAAAGATTTTTCCACCTTAAACTATGGTGAAAACGACTACCGTTCGGAACTAACACACCTGCCCTTTTTTATTTTTTTTAATTTTTTTATTACATGCTAAAGGGCCTCTCTCTCCTCCCCTCCGACCATTTACATTCTTTCTTGCAAGCTTCGCAGATTTTTGTAACGATCTTGAAAATTCTTCTTCATCGTGTTGACCATTTTTTTTTTTTTGATTTGTTCATTTCGTAAGGATCATCATCATTATCATTGTTTTACAGGATATAATATTTGAAAATATTTGTGATAATTTTATATAACAATTATACGATAATTTGTGTTGACAAAATGGTTGTAAGTGTTATAATGGAAATGCAATAGTTTTTTTTTTTTTTTTAAGGGTTTAAAGTTACTTCAACCTTTTGTTTTTTCTATTATAATAATGTTGTAACTCTGTGTGTGTGTGTGTGATTTTAATGAGAGAGAAAGATACTGTGAATATAAAATAATAATTTGTTATTTGAAATGTGAAATACTTACCTCAAGGTTTATACCAGGTTGAGAAAATGTTTGTATTTTGGGATAATTAGCTGGTACGAATCGGAAAAATTCGTGATCATCTTTATACCATTTGACAGCGTAAAGACCAGTTTCACCCATGAGTCGCCATTCGCATCTTAATTCGATCGCAGTACCTTCGACAGCTTCTCTCGGCATTTTAATTTCTACTCTTACGTCGCCATCTGTAACAAATTACACAAATAACAACCAAATTTTCATTTTATCATTGAATATAATAATAAATTTGACAAAAATTATTAGAGATTAATAATATAATCTATAGATTAATATATACAATAGTTGAACCTTTATAATTGGTAATTCATAATTGAATATATAAAATGTCAATGTATAATAATAATTATTGTATACACGTACGTAATTATTTTATCGTATCGTTGTTCCCATTCGTTTCAACTATAAAAATTATTTTTCGTATTACCGAGAAAAAGAAAAAAAAAAATATCCAAACAAAATAAACTTTATTCACCCTACCGTTAGAATTAAAACAATTTTTTTACCGTAAACATGATTTTCAAGTTATACGAATATTATACTAAATTTTTGCAGGAAAGGGCCGTGATTCTTCGAAGTACACTTCTTCTTCTTCTTCTCTCTCTCTCTCTCTCTCTCT
>JACGWG010000033.1:1306616-1353390 GCA_023678865.1 Polistes exclamans
TTTTTTTTTTTTATTTGTGATATATGATATAGAAACAATATACGATGAATAATAATGATAATATAAGAATACGTTTTAATTATTAAATTATATATATATATGTATTTGTTTATTGAATATGTAATTTATTTTGTTGAAATTTGGTAGAGAAATAGGGGTTTGGTATTGTTATAATATATCGAATGTGTGTTCAGATATCGTATAGAATTATAATATCTTTTCTTTTATTTACTTATATTTCGATTTTCAATTTGGAAATATGATATAGCATTAATAATGAAATTAATAATGATTATAGTTTTTTTTTTAAATATAATTTCGATCTAATTACACCCAAAAAGGGTGTGTGTGTGTGTGTGTATGTGTATCAAATGATCAAATAAATATTAATACGAATTTATATATAACATTGTGAATTTAAATACCAATAATAAAATTCATAATAAAGTTCGATACGTAAAACCAAAACGTCGAGTTGTCGTGTGAACGAACATGAAAAAAAAAAGAAAAAGCAATAAAAAATTAGAGAACATTGGGGGATTAAATATTTTTAGTTAAAACCACTTCTTCTTCTTTTTTTTCACTCTCACTCTCTCTCTCTCTCTCTTATTTCCTTTTGTACTTCGACATTTTTTCTATGGCGAAGAAAAAACGAAGAGAAAATTCACTCGAGTGATTTGAACCCTTGCACGGGGGAGGGTGTGGGGAGGGGTGGGTGGTAAAAAGCAAAGCGGTAGTCGTCGATTGACAAGCGAAACGAAAATTCGTTCTCAATTTCTGGTAACAAATTTTTCGTTACTATGGCATAGAAACTTATATCATACCACCCACCATCGTTATACAAGTTACAACACCATTCTACGTACCAATGTATATATACTTAATATATATATATATATATACTCGTTTCACAGTGCTTCGTCGAGTTACCACCACCCGTACTTTTTTTTTCTCTTTTTCTTTCTTTTTGTTTTTTTTTTCCTCCGTATTATTCCTTTTTCTTTCTTTTATATATATATATATATATGGGTTCGTTGGTGCTTTTGCGGAATTCATTTTTGCGGCAAGCCGAAGAGAGCACACCGAGTGAAAATTGCCATGGCTCTGCCCAACGGGTTTTGGCTTCCAGTTTTCTTTTCTTTCTATTATTTTTTTCCCCCCCTTCCTCTCCCTTTTTTCTTTCTCTCTTTCTTTGTATTTTTCTCTAATTTCTTTTTTTCTTTTTATTCTTTGTTTTATTCTTACCTTTCTCTTATATACCCCAAAAAACTTGCACGCTCAGGTAATCGCAAGCACAGTTTCAAATTCACAACGCGATCGTTCCGCTCGGTTTGCATTATGGTTTTGGTTCCTCTTTTACCTTGTGTATGCTTAGACTGTCTTACACATATATAGTTATACACATACATTGAAAGAAAAAAAAGCATTCTCTTCTGGCAAAAGTTACGAATGGAAAGGAAAATGTGTAAGGGAATTAAGGATATAAGAATAACGGCATTCATTGTTTGCTTCCTAGTGTTTTTTTTATTTTTCTTATTTATTTTTAAAAACGTACCGTATGTAATTTCAATTTTTTCTAACTTATAACGAATTGTGTTAACGAGAAAAACTAATATTATTATTCAATCAATTGTTTCTCTAGTCCAATAATAAAATTCTTAATAAGAAGGTATCCTAGGGAATTTGGACATCAAAAAAAAAAAGTAGAACTTAATTTTGATAAGTCCAACTTATAAAATTTTGATAAGTCCAACTTATTAAAATTAAGTTCTACTTCTTTTTTTGATGTCCAAATTCCTTATGATACCCTCTTATTAATATTGTTATTATTATTATTATTATTAATTTAAAAATATCGTATCGAATATAATAAAAAGACAATAAATAATCGAATGAATCGTATATCGTATGTAAATGTCAATTACGATTATAATTAAGGATTATATTGTAATTAAAGTATATACTCCTTTTATAAAAAGGAAAAAAAAAAAAGAAGAAATGTCCAAAAAAAAAAGGGTTGTTAATAATGTAATTTTAATTCTTTTGACATTATTTTCCACGTGAAAAAAGTTGAAGCTGTAGAGTTGGATATGTAAAAAGGGGGTTGACACATAGAAAAAGCTACTTCCAAAGAGATATTACAAATCAGATTTTCAAATTACATACTTATATATATATATATGGTGTATGCGTGTATGATGTTATTCATATATATATATTCTTCTTTCATCGTGGAGTCCTTTATGAAAATTTCTACGTCACGTACGGCGAGAACGGAACTCGTAACGGGAAGAAGTTTCGAGTCCCCTGCTTAATGCGTCGTAACAGGGTCGTGCTCGACATAGCACATTATTAAAATCTACGAGCGAAGTGCACAACTTCGCGGTTCTCTCATTACACACTACACACACACATATATATATATAAATCCGCGAATACGCAGGAATACGTGGAGTACCATTTGCGTTTACGCATCGGTCACCAAAAGAGAATTGCTATATATCGGGTGAGACATTTGAAAACAAGCAATCGTGTATATAACTTAATCAGTATTAATGATGGTGAAACGTATATCAAATGAAAATTTATTTGATTTTTGGGCATTGGTATTAATAATCTCGTTTTTTTATAAAGTTACGTTTTGTATTGTTCTTTTTTGCTTTTTGTTTTGGGCAACAACAAAATAATATTAGAAAAAATAATGGGGGATAATAATAAATATCTTATTGTTAAGTGTGGTAACATAGAAAAATTTGTGAATATAAATATATATATTAGGATTGATCAAAAGAATATTCGTACGTTTATTGTATTATATAAATTGTATCACATATTATATAAGCTGCATAATGGTATTGTTATTTTGTCTAATGTTTATTTTAAAAATATTAATATATAAAGAATCACGAATTATATTGATGTGGTTTATTTACGTAGAAAAATAACGATTAATATAAAATTTATAGTAAATTGATTTAACGTACGATATATTATTGACTTGTATCACTGAATATCGATTCGAAATTATTCAAATAAGCTTATTTAAATATTCCAACCCTTGATATACGTGTAAAATAATACGTATAGAAAGATGTATATATATATATATATATATATATATATATGTGTGTATATGTGTATACGTAAATCTTTATAGTAAAGTATAGAAGATTCGTAAAGAGTTTCTAAGATAAATTGCTAAAAGTTTGAACGAAATGTAGCTTTCGGTCTGGGTCATCCTAACTCTCTTCTTCTTCTTCTTATTTTTCTTTTCTTTCGTTCATTTTATCTATCCATTCATCCGTCTATCCTATCTTTTTCTTTCTCGTTATAAAACGTTCTCACCACCCATGTCGAGGACACACCCATTCTCAAACCCATTTGCTAGGTGATCGAAGTTTTTGATATAGCTATCTAGATGTGTGTCACACACCTTTCTTCCTTCCTTCCTTCCTTCCTTCCTTCCTTCTTTCATCGTTGTCATCCTTCTCGTGTATTCTGCTTCTACCCATAAAGTAGACACACGTCCTAACCCTTTCATCCACTCACCTACCCATCACCATCACCATTGAAATAAGCGATAGATATGAACGTGATCGAGACCACTCACTCTCCCATAAAGTATTTTTTTAAAAAAAGAAATCAAATATTGTTATTCATAATATATATATATATATATTTTTTTATTCAGATGAATAATTATAATTATTAATGATATAATAATGTTAATAATAATTCGAATAATTATTCGAAGATAATATATTACGATATCGATGAAAATTATAATTAAATTTTTTTATATAGAATTATCACACATAATATATATATATATATATATATAATGTATGTGTGATTATTCTATATATATATATATATATATATATATATATATATATATATATATATATAATCTAATATATAATTTAATATATAATAATCTAATTTATAATTTACATTATATATAATATACATTATATATATAAATAATAAAACAAATGTTTATATATTAAATTTCATTCTAAATAGACCAATTCACGTGTGTGGGTACATTTACAATAACAATATCCCCCAACAACAAAAAATATGCTATCACAAGTATATCTAACTTATTATAATACAATGCGTTACAATGCATTAATAACACCTTCGTTTCTTCATATATAATGAAATACAACAAGACACACACGATGAGATCAATTATAAAACAATTGAAATGTTAATAATTTAAAATATGACTATTATAAAAAACTCTACTTTATTTCATTCTATCAATTATTTTCTATACACTTTTAAAGCCAATTTTTTTTTGTTCTTCTTTCTTACCCTTAACGTTACGAACAATATGTGACCGTGGAAATATAACGAGGTTAACGTGAAATCGAATTATCCTACCTCGAGGGTTAATACAGTCATGTGACGTTTTCCTCCCTTCGTCGTTGCGCAACACGAGCTTCACGACTTGTAACCAACCCTGTTTCGGAACTTCACAACCCCTTCTATCTCACCCTTATTCATTCACTAACTCAGTCACTCATTCACTTACTCACTCACGTGAGTACGCTAGTTGGCTAGATAGCACTACCACCCACGTTACTATCGAAAGCAACACATACATAGCATTGCATAGCACAGTATAGTATAGTATAACACAACATAGTACAGGAAAGCAGACCCACGGCGACCATAATTTATCGTGCGCGTGTAATCCACCGGGTATCAACGCAGTACCACCGACTTCCGTCGAAAGAAAACGTGATTCATGCTACGGACATAATGTTGATGCCTTTGTTCTAATATCTAACTCTACTAGAACCTTTGTCACATGTAAGAATCAACAACACACACATATATGTATACACTATTGTAATATTTCGTTAGGATGATTGATTATATTATTTTATATAGATTTATATTAGTTTAACAATTTTTTATTTCTGCATCATTTTGATGATCAATTTTCTATTGGATTTTGTATTTTCCATTCATATTTTATTGTATATTATTATATATAATTTTATTATTATATTATAATATTTTATATTTATTATTAATATTATATAGTTTTGATATGAGTATTGTAAATGAATTGTTGATTGATATTTGTGTATATGTTATTAAATGATAGTATTTTTTTTGGTAGAAAAAAATCAATTTCCTGTAAAACGCGTTAGATGAAAGAATGAATATTATGACTTTTACCATAGATCGTTTAATTGAAATTCAAGTCAATCCAATATGAGTATTTTAAATGAATTGTTGATTGATATTTGTGTGTGTCTATTATTAATTGATAATATTTTTGGTAGAAAAAATCAATTTTCTGTAAAACGCGTTAGATGAAACAATTAATATTATGATTTTTAGCATAGATCGCGTTTAATTGAAATTCTAGTGAATCCAATAGCAAAGTTATGATTGTCGTATTAATCTTATAGTAAATAGAATCTTATTAAATTTACGTATTAACATAAATACAATTTCCTTATACGGGAACAAAACTATTTCGGTATTTCAAAGTAAATTCTTGACAGGCATGTATAAATCTTGATCTAAACTGTAGTACTCATGAGATACGTTGTTTCCATGTGAAACAACTGCGTGAAACCGCAGGAAACTGGTGTTACTAGTTAACCACGTGAAACGTATAGTTGTTACTTAATAACTATTATTTTCCTGACGTCGAGCTATAAAAACAATTTTACTATGGTAAACTATCAAACAAGTTTATGTTGGATAAATTTATGACGTCAAAACTATTCGAATAACGGATCATTAATAAACGTTAAATTGTTTTACAATATAACGTAGATAATAATACGAATTAATAATATTATCGCGTAATGCATGATTAATTCGTTTGATTTAAATGATATTTAAATCAATGGGGGTTAATACAATACTCGACAAAACTATTTCATGCTTATTGAACATTGTAACTTTGAAAATAATATTCCTATTGTCACGATTGATCCGATTCGTTTGATAATTTCATCGTTGAAAACACATATATATATTCTAATGCATGTAAATGACGTTTTTTCAAAATTGTTGTTTAGCATGTGTATATTGTTAAAGTTATTCATGAAGTAGTATTTTCCGAATAAAACCTAAATTAAAAATCTTTACCGTTTGGGATTTATAAACGTTTAACGAAAAATCAATTAAAGACAAATATTTCCCACGCGAATTATTTATTAATTATTATTACTTGCATTTATTCTCCAATTTCCTCCTTCTTTTATTTGCAAATGAAAATTATATTTCTTCGCGTATATTAATTCGACGAATTTCTTCGTGATTTAAACCTTTTAAGTTTTATGTGAACGCATATATGCGTTTGATAAAAGTTGATACGCGTGTTTATCAATATGAATGTAAAATAATGTAATAATTTTGTTCTATCTTGTCAGATGAAAAAATAATATTATGTGAGAAAGAAATATTATATAATTATTAAATATAATTAATTAATATATTAACATATCTGGTTACATTAATAATAAATTATTTCATTTGTAGAAAATACTCTTTAGTTAAAAGTATTCAATAGTCAAAGGGTTTCAAAATGACAATATCAAATAAAGTTACATAAAATATTTTATAGGTATGATGAGATAGTTTAATTACAAAAAATATGTAAATGAATTATATATGTTATAAAATAATTTACAAAAAAATATCTAAAGATACGTAACCTAGCTCGTGAATATAAATAACTGGACCGTGAATATGCGTGTAAACGAAAAGAAAATAAGAGGTTTGACGCATACTCGCGGAACGTGTAACTCTCGACAACAACGTTGAGTTTCGTTGTGCGGAACATTAATGCGCCCGTTGGATTATTACGGTGCGATAAATTTATGGTCACCGAGGGACTGTTGTTTCCGTCGTGGCGAACCACCGACAACGTCCCTCTAACGTGTTACAATTTTGGTCTTCTCGTTGACATTCATGATTATCCTTTACGTTGGTTTCTCCAACGCGATCATCGAGTGACCCATTTTATTTTTTTTTTTATTTTTTTTTATTTTTTTTCTCCATCAAATACTTTTTTCCCTTCCTTCTCGCGGCCCACGAAACGTTTTTTCTATTTAAACTTTCAACGTCGTTTAATTAATTCAACGTTGTTATTATTATTATTATTTTCTTCGTTGCAATGTAGATTAGTGCAATAATGTGTATTTGTACTTTTTTCTTTTTCTTTTTTTTTTATATCAGTCAAGTTATGCAAGAGAACTATTACTAACACACACACATACACATACACTTTAGTATTATCACGAATTATCATGAAATGGGTCAATATATATTTATTTATTTATTTATTTTTTGTTGTTGTCCCACGCGTAAAAAAAATTAACCAACTTAACGAAACACGACTAAAGTACGTACGTAACCATTCGCCAAATGAATATTTTAAAATTCAGTCGCGACACGGAATTGTTATCCCGTGTGTGTTTTTCGCATTATAAAATAAGAAAAAGAAAATAACAAAAAAAAAGGAACAGGTAGAAATGAGATATAATTAAATGACTGGTAAAACAAAACAAAATAAATTATTTTGTCGTTCATGGAATTAACTTTGCGAAAAATTCTATCGTCGATCGATTAGATTTACAAATGAAAATTTTAAACTTAACCATATTCAAATTAAATTTTTCGATTAATTATTTTATTTATTAATTAGACCGTTTATTTTGAAAGTAGTGTAAGTCCATTTTCTGTTGTTTCGAGACAATTAAAGATTTGCATATTGGTTCATTTAAAAATATTTATTAATTATATCAAGTTCAATAATGTTTCTATTAATTTATAGATATGTAATTTAATTATATATATATATATTACTTTTAGGATAATTTAATTAAAATAATTTATATATTTACAGGCTGCAAATATGGACTTACACTACTTTCAAAATAAACAGTCCAATTAATATTTCCAATTTTTTTCTGAATAAAAATAAGATTATTTTATATATGAGAGAGAGAGGGGGTGGTGGAGGGAGGGGTGTTGAGGGTTTGGTGATACTTAACAAATCGTTTTGGTCAACGTGTTAAAAGAAGGTCACTGACAGACAGAATCCAAGCAAACCATTGTAATGTCTCTCACGTTGAATACGTGCACCAGTGGAACAAGAAAATAAATAGGGCCAGGGCAGAGGGTCCATTTATTTCGGCACGTGGTAGAAACGTCGTGAAACTTTACATCCCTCCCATGAACGTGCCATCTTTCTTTCCAACGCTTCTTCCTTTTCTGTTGTTTTTTTTTTCTTTCTTTCTTTCTTTCTCTTGCACCCTTTTCCTTCTCATTCCCATTCTTTCTTCCCTTGCCCTTTTTCCAAAAGCATGAAATAACTCGACTCGGTTCGTGAAAAAGAAAATCGTAAGAAAAACGTAACTGTGTGTATTCATGGTGTCTATTCGTGTGAGTATGTCCGTTTTTATATATATATATTATAAAAGGTGTGTTTGTGTATTGAGATCTTGTATGTTTTTGTAATCCATGTGTATGGAAAAAGGTTTCGCTATTTCTTTCCTTCTTTCTTCTTGAATTTATATGTCCGAGAAGGTGATACAAACCATTCGTTTGTACTACCAACATATCTGTTTTTCGGTTTTCCTTTCGAAGGTAAGAAAGAAATGATTGTATCTAACATAAACCATAAGGGTGTTGTCTATCTTCAAACGGATACCATGCTTTTTTTGTTTGTTTAAATGAGATTTGGTACACTCCTTATTTTCTTCTATTTTTTTACGATTAGAATTGTTTGTCAAAATATATTCCTATACAATGAATTAAATGATCATTTTATTTTTCGTTATGTGTTTCATTTTAATTGTATATTTTAATATATAATTATTAATAGAGAGAGAAAAATTAATTAAATTAAATCCTAAAATTCAAATCAAAACTTCGCGTAACGCATCTCGGATACGAAATAAAAGAAAGGGAAGAAAACAAAAAGAAAAAAGAACAAAAAAAAAAGAAGAAGAAGGAAATAAAAGAAACGTCGTAAGATTACTCGATGAGGTAGGAAAATTTCAAAAGCATCAAACTAAAAAGTTGAACGAATAAAAAAGATCGGGGCACAGTCTCGGTACGATGAAAAGCTTCATTTCCTCGCATCAAAGAGAAAAGTTATGGGAAAGGGATGGGGCGTGGTGGTGGTGGTGATGGTGGATGGGGATTCTCTAGAGTGAAACGTTACCGTCCTATCAAAGTCACTGCAGCAGTGAACTTCGTATCGTTGCATAAGAGAAAGACAGAAATACATACAAACACACACACACAGAGACATCCACACACAACATAGATAAAAAGATAGAGATAGAAGATAAAGCCACTTACGAAAGAGATTTATTTTACTAGGAAAACACACACACACATACACATGAGGTACACGATGACCAAAGAGTATATACATTAATTAATATATATATATATATATATATATATATATATATGTGTGTGTATGTATATAAAAGTATATAAGAACATTTAGGAATATATAAGCATATATAAACGTTCTTCGTAATAACAATTATCACGAACGGGGTTCTTCGTGTTACACAGCCTGTCTCTTACGTATTTCCATTTCAGCAGGTTCCTCGGGCTCCATTCTCTACTTTTGTGAGTTCAATTTACGAGGAGAAATGTGTACAGTGCCTCGGAGCATTGCCTATGAGTTCTATCAAGGTGTACGAGAGTTGGAATATACCTAAAAGAAAGAGAGAGAGAGAGAAACTATTGCATGGAAAGGATTGAATAAAAGAGAGAGAGAGAGAGAGAGAGTCACGGTGTTTCAATTTCTCGGAACTTGTGCACACTTCTAATAATGAACCACATCTACCATGCACAACCTGCCCCATATATATATGTATGTATGTATGTATTTGTTTGTATACTTATGGAAATATGAATTTTTCTATATTATTATTATATATGTATTGAGATACGTGGATTCACTCTTACGTATGCAGGAAGGATATTTAGAAATGTAAACGAATGTGTTTAAACATGCGTGCATGAATGCAAGTATGCATTTATATACGCGTGCCAGGATATTTAGAAATGTTTACGAGTGCGTTTACGTATATACCGTGTTCAAACGCATATCTGGATTTGTAATATATATATATATTACATATGTATAAACGTATAGATGATTTAGTATGCATACATGAATTTATATATGTGTAATATGTGTTTGCATATAGGAGAATGTATGGATATGTATGTGTAGGTAGAATCTCGATAAATTCAAGAGACACATTTCTATGTGTGTACATATATATATATATATATGGATGTATGTGTACGTGTAAGTACATGTAGAGAATTGTAACGATGAGAATAACGACAAAAGAGACGGTTCCTCGGATCTGTGAAACGTAGGCGTGCAAGGACTGATAAGACGATTCAATTTCCATGCTTCTCTTTATCCTTAGGGTTTCTCCTTTCCCTTTTCCTTCTTTGTTGCTTAAACCAATCTCGTGTCATTCGTTTTCTACGATAACGAGAGGAGAAACTAGATTTATTTGTGGTTTATTCTAACGTGATATATATATATATCTTGTGTCAGTAGATTTTTAATAATTAAATCATCAATCTAATTGTGAGTTTTAAATGAATTAACTGGTGTGTGTGTGTGTTTTCATTGCAATTGTATTATGAACTAAAGTGTTATCTTTTTTTTATCTTTTGTTTTAATTTGATAATTATTTAAAGTAATTTAAGTGTATTGAATAATAGATTGAAATATGTTTTCGTTGTTTTACAATTTTGTATTAATTATTAATAAAGCTTATATGTTGTTGTTGTTGTTATTCTTTGAAGAAGATAAAAGTTTTATTAACATTTTGTATTATCGAAATAAAAAAATGTTCGATTAAAAGAGTAATGAAATTATTAATAATACAAAATTATTATAAAATGTATTTAATTGTAAAGTTTTTTCATATTCTTGTTCTAAAATAATCATTTGTAAAATGATTAAAATAATTTTAATTAAAAGGTTGTTTATAAACAACAAACAACCAACAACAACAACAAAAATAGGTCGATAGTAGAAGCGTTAAATGCATAAAGTGTGCTTGAAAAATCTTCACGACCTACTTTGCGCGAATTTTATTTTGAAGAATAATTTTTCTTTTAACTCCCCATTTATATATACATAGCAAGAGAAATGACGTAATAGAAAAGAAAAGAACAAAATTTGTTTTTTTTTATTGTACAATATAATATGAAAATTTAATTTTAATTATTATTATACGAGATGATCACAGTATTTGTGAATCAAATCATTTTACGTTCATATTTCTAATTATTTATCTCGATTAAATATAATAATATCTATATCACATATTTTAATACTACTCATATTATAACATTCTAATAAAAATTAGAAATACCGAATAGAAAACAAAAAAGACAAAAAACAATATAAAACTGATATAAATAACTGATAACAAAATTAATATAAAACTGATACACAATTGACAGGACAAAAACAAATGTTTCGTTTTCGATAAGAATATATTACAGAAAATGAAATTATTTTAAATTTACGTTTAGAATATTGAAAACAAAAAAAATAAAAAAAGAAAAATTCTATCTGACGTTAAAATATAATCCTTCGTTATTTTGAAATCACTATACCTACTAGCAATGATCTTAAAGATTCCACAGACGGATAGAAAGATAAAAGGGGGTTGGAAATAAGAAGACGAGAAAGAGAAAGAAGAAATTGTGGTGTGGTAACATTTCGTCTCGTCTCGGAAGAAGTTCTTCTCCGTAGACGTCATTAAGTCAACGTTAATGAGTTTACGAGCGCGAGAGGATGGATGCAGCAGGTAAAATGCACGCCGGCAATGCACCACCGAAGGATACGACGACGACATTAATAAATTTAGCGAAGCGTGCTGCTTTTCTGCAAAAGATGATTTCATCCTCCTCTTTCGTCTCTACTTTTCTCTATATATATACATACACAGTAGTATATATATATAAGTTATATATTATCTTTATCTTTCTGTTCTATTTTCGAAAACATTCAGTTGGATTTACTATCGTTCATTATCTTACAATTAGATGGATAAATTTAAATCTAAAATTATATTAATCTGTTACGATAGTATTATTTTAATTGTTTAATCTTTTTGTTCTATTTTCGAAAACATTCAGTTGGATTTACTATCGTTCATTATCTTACAATTAGATGGATAAATTTAAATCTAAAATTATATTAATCTGTTACGAAAGTATTATTTTAATTGTTTAATAATTTACATGTTTCTTTTTTTATTCAAATTTATTCATTACGGTAGTTTGTATTAGGTGTCTTGATATTAAATTAATTGCAATTTTAAATAGCATGTTTGTTGGATCGTGAAAAAAGTAATCGAAAATAATAATGAATATATTATTTCGAATAATATTAAAATAAACCAAGAATTCCTGCTATTGTTTGATTAATATTTCACTTGCATAAACAAGTAATTTTATGAAATTCAATCAAATATTGCACTATCTAAAACAAAATAAATAAAAAAAAGGACGAATGTTTGGTTTCACCCTAAACAACAACAACATGCGATAAAAATATTAACAAATTAATTATTACGTTTGATATATTTGTTAATTTTTATATAAATAATAATAATAAGAATAAAAAGAAATATAGAAGAAATGAACGAATGAATTTTAATGTCTGTTAACGTAAAGGAAAAAACAATAAAAAAAAGGAATGTAAAAGATATATTATAATTCTATTTTTATAACGGATACTTTTTTGTTTTTTTTTTTGATGAAAGCTTTAGAAACTTTAATAAACATTATAAGCAATAAGGTGGGATACGATTTCTCGGTAAAGGTGATGAGCTTTAACGTTGCACCTCTTAATCCCGTATCCGTATAACTCGAAGTTTCTCGAGTTATGTCTCGAGTTCTATCGAACTTCGTCTCATGGGATTGGCTGTACAGGCAGGATCACCGGATTACAATTTGGTCGGAACTTGTCCCTGGTGGTGGTAGTGGTGATGGTGGTGGTGGTGGTAGTGGTGGTGCTTCGGGAACAGTTCGATTTGAGTCAGAGGAGATCGTTGTTTCTGAAGCTTAAAGTCGAAGCAAAGGGTTTAACTATTTAGGGATGCCTTTAACGGGGGGCGAGGGACGGGGGGAGGAGGCTGTAGGGTTTGTAAGGGACCTTTAGGACAATTTAGAACTAATATTTCAACGAATTCAACGTGTGTTTTCCGTTTCAATGTTTCAGTCTAGTAAAATCTTCTTAGGATACCCCAACTTGATTTATGATTTATGATTTATGACATTTTTAATTTAGAATTAATAGAGTGTAACAACGAATATAATTTATTATTGTTATTATAAATGATTCAATATATGTTAGTTATTAATTGATAATTATTATTTATTGGATTAGTATTATTATATTTTTTGATTTGATCAAATGATATTTGAATGTCGTAATCGAGTTGACTTTTTTTAAGCGTTTCTTACAGCAGTTTAAATAAAGATTGTCGGTTCTGAGATAGGATGATTCCATAACTGAGTACATCATACAAATTTCATAATGCATATAACTGAGAGTACACTGCAAGGTTTTACTATTTAAATTAGGTATTAATACTAACAATTTTCATTTATTATATATCAATAAAAATGAACAAATCGAATTAATAATAAAATTAATAAAATTTAAATTTAAAAATAACAATTATTTAATCTCGAAATGATTCCCTGAACAATTTTTAAAACAACTTACATTGTATATTGAATTTTTGAAATAATATTAATCAGATTAAATCGATGATTTAAAACGAGTTATCAATTTCATTTAACGATCGAAAGTTATATGATAAATTAAGATCATGTTAGACGAAGTTAAAATAGACAGGAACCAAGGAATGAAGGAATGAAGGAAGGAAGGAACTGAGATTGGAAGGAACAGTGGTGATATTCATTGGCATACCTAACACATAAGACAGAGTGAAATCTATCAGTTGAAGGAAACCGTCGTCTTCTCAGAGACGAACTTATTAAGCTTTGCCTACCGAATGAACCATCGGAGCTTTCGCATCCTCTCTTCCTCGTAGCTTTCCCATAAGTTCTGTTTCCTCCCTTTAACTTATCACCCCTAACCTCTCAACACTAAAACTTATTCAACAATCCCTCTTTCTCACTTTCACCTATACTCTCTTTTACATATTAAACTATGTGTGCCTTTTCCCCATCACACACACATACATACATATACACAAATACACAAAACTTATTCTTCCTTCATTTCTACACCAACATTCGTTCTAACATTCACTCCCACTCGTATTAGGCAATGTACATTTGCCCCCTTCCCCCTTTTACCCCGTGCATACACACGAATACACACAAATAAAGATATATACTTTGGAGACGATACTAGATCTCTCAGTCTTGCGAGAAATGATTATTAGGGTGCCGAGCTCATTATCCGTGCCCGGAGGTATAACTATTTCAAGAACTTCAAATATTAGCTAGAAACTTTAGGCAAAGTCCGTAAAAACTTCTTCCACTTCTTCTTCTTCTTCTTCTACTTCTACTTCTACTTCTTCTTCGTACTACTTGATTCAACCCTACTTGTCGTAGTATTCGTCTTATTCGTAGTTAGTTGTTATAGTAATAGTGGTTGTTGTAAGGTAGTAGTAGTAGTAGTAGTAATCCTACTTGCAAGTACGCATTCGAATTTCTTCGTACCCTTTTGCTTCTCGACGAGTAAGTCGAATGAAAAGATTTTCCCTTCTACCCCAAATCCTTTCCACTTCCTTTTCCTTTTCCTCTTCTATACCCCCTTTCATCCCCTTCTTCTTTTTTTTTTTTTTCTTTTTTTATATCTCTGATTCATCTTTCTTTGATTTTCTTCTCGCGTTTCCCCGTTTCTTCCAATTTCCAACTTGGTGGGAGAAAGAAGAAGAAGAAAAAGAAACAAGGGGGAATAAAATAAGAAGAAGAAGAAGAAGAAGAAGAAGAAGAAGAAGAAGAAATTTGACATCTTTGCTATCTTATTCTCCGGTTTCACCGACCAAGAGAAAATTGGTTAAGTCAAATCGGAGATTGGTGGTGGCTTCTTCTTCTACTTCTACTTCTTCTTTTTCTTTTTCTTTTTTTTTTTATATTTCCACGAAGTATTTTCCATCTTTGTTTGACTCGAACGTTTGTTGGATCTTTTTAATAGTTCGTATTTGCTTCGCAAAACTTCAAATATTATTTCCAGAGACTTGTCTTTTTCATGATTTCCAACGATACTGTGTTTATTAATTAAATATTCTTCCCTTTCATTTCCATTTGTTGGTATTCAAAACTTACCGGAGTTTTGTGGATCGAGTTCTATTTTCGAAATCATTTTCTTACGGTTTAATATATATATTTTTGTTTTTTGTTTTATTTGTATTATTACTTTTAAAATATCATTGCGGTAATACGAACTCAGTTGAAGTTTCACGTTTATTAATAATACGATCTTGGATCGAGTTATATAATTGAATAAAGTATAAACAATCTTTGGTTTTTTTTTTTATATTTTAAATACATTTTTCTATGAAAGATTTCGTATTGAATTATACGTTGTGATTGCAATTTAATTGAACAAAGTATTAGATTTATAATATGATATTATCTTTATAAATGAAAAAAATAAAATAAAAGTAATTAGAATTATAACATAAAGATCTATAGGGTGTTAGAAAAATTTCAAATCATTTCTACGATCAATAATAATAATTTCTCTTCGATCGATTTATTTTTTATTATAAATAAAATAAAATCAATTCCGTTCATATAATTTTTACCAGCCCTTCTTCACAAATTCAATATATTATTAATAATAATATTATAATAATTGATAAGAAAAAAAAGAAAGAACGATATTTTAATTTATTATTTTACCATCCCTCATCACACATTCATCTCATATATATACACATACAAATCTATTATTAATAATAATATTAAAATAATTGATAAGAAATAAAAGAACGATATTTTTAATATATCGATATTAATTTATTAACAATAATTATTATTGTTATAGTTACACTCTATTTGTTATTAACTTTTATTATTGATCTACGATACACCGGTCACGTATCCATGCCAGTTTTAATTATCGAATTTCCTGGCACGTGTATGTATCATAGAAGTTTCCACACCGTGCTAAAACTTTATCCGAGCAACTACCCGATATCATCGTCTTGCTAGAACACGAAACCAAACTAAATCACGGAAAGTCCCTTACTTGCCATTTTCCTTTCTTTCTTTCTTTCTTTCTTTTTCTCATTTTCTTTTTTTTTTTTTGATCTTTTTCTCTTCATTGCAAACCTTTCTTGGCTAACCTACACCAACACGTTTTTTTTTTTTCTTTCCTTCCTTCCTTCCTTCCTTTCTTTCTTTTCTTTCTAACATAAGAGAAAAACGTTTCAAACGAGTCCTCACGAATCCTATGGGATGAGGATTATCCTTTTTCTTAGAACTTCCAGTTCCATGATCGTATAGGCTACTTTGAAACCACCGTTTGCTATAAAGGCAATTCGACTTGCTTTACGCGTCGAAAAATTCTTTCCTTTGACGTTAACACTCCCCCACTGTTCCACCACCCCCCTCCACCCAATGTTCTAACTTCGAGAAAACATCTTCTCTCTCTCTCTCTCTCTTTCTCTCGTAGAATTTCATATGATTTCGTTTCAGTATTGTCTCTTGTATGTTAGATTAAC
This sequence comes from Polistes exclamans, assembly GCA_023678865.1. Lineage (NCBI taxonomy): Eukaryota > Metazoa > Arthropoda > Insecta > Hymenoptera > Vespidae > Polistes > Polistes exclamans. The sequence goes on from JACGWG010000033.1 coordinate 1,323,380, forward strand.
AATAATATATTGCATTTAATTTGTTTTCTTTCTTTTTTTATTGTTTTTTTTTTTTTTCAATGATTTATTTTATAAATCAAATCGATGAATACTTGATACGATTTTATTGGAATATTTTATTTATATTTGACAATTAATTGAAATACGTTTGTAAATAAATAAATGATTTACAATTAGAAAAATATTTGAGAATGTATCTTTTAATTAATGGATTTCATTTTTCTAATCAACATTTCTTATATATTAGTTTGTTTTTTTTTTCTTTTTATATATTAATCTTGAATATTTTCTAAAATCTTTAATATTCATTTAAACAAGATATCTTTTATTTCCACTTAACAAAAATAACAATTCCCCATAATAAGAATAATAATTATAATAATAATTATGTGTAATATAACAAAAAGACAAATAATTAAATGAAATGATTTCATAAGATTTATATAAATTAATAATACGAATCGAAACATATCTACTATATAACAAAACTTCCTCAATTGGCAAGCTCGATTTCACACAAACTCATAAACAACGAAAACTATGGGGATTTCTCCTTGTCCCATTCCATTTTGTCTTTGAGTAGTTCATATCCCTGAACTGTTTCAGAAGATCTATTATACACACTATGCTTGGGAACATATAAACGTGTATACACGCATACACATATTCACACACACATACAAATACACATAAACAGAGATAGAGAATACCCGATTGAAGGTCCTCATGGACCTTGAAGTCCCTTCATGCGAGACCAACGTTTATGTTGTTCACCGTTATCCTTAGGAAATTAGACGTTGGTGATTTACCATTGGAGACCAATACTAATGCAAAGGGAATAGGGACGTGCCAAGGGTGCAATTGAATCGGTATAGTTCTCTCTCTCTCTCTCTATCTCTCTATCTCTCTCATTTTGTCTCTCCAGTAGTCTAAACAACGACCTTAGGAAATTAGACGTTGCTGATTTATGGCTGACTCTAATACAACACTGACTACTGAACATTGGAAACTGAAGTTTACGATATATCTTTGATTCTATTTAGGATTAATAATAATAATAATATATATATATATATATGTTACCATTTAAATATAATCATAAAATAATTATACTGATTTTGTAATTTATTATACAAAATTATTATATACTTTATATTATAAGAATTTAGGATAGAAAAATTTGATTTATAAATTAATATTATTTTCGATATATAGGAAAATATAAGAACGTATAATTTTCAAGATATTTTATATTTCAATCTTTCATACTTTAACTATTAGTTATTCGTGAATTAATATTTGATTTATTTAAATATTAAAATAATTAGTTTACATGTATAATAAAAATCTAATTGTAACATGTAAGATCTAAATATTTGACGAATTAATTAAATCATACATATTACATATATAAAAATATACATATACATTAACATTAATATTATATTTTACAATTGCATATATGTTAGACATTATTTAACATATCGTTAAGATAAGATAACACAATAGATAATAAAATAGTACATATTAGAACGTATTATATATTACAACACATATAAAAGATAAAACAAAGCATGAAAGTTTGTTTCGAATGTTAAAGAATTTAGTTAAACTTATGTTAGTTGAAGAGATCAATTAGATGAGTAGTAGTAGTAGTAACAGTATGAGTATAGACAGGTACTATCGAATCCTATTATGAGTAAGGTAGCCTAGATGACAGGAGGAGGGATTAATTAGATCAACCTGACCATGTTACCAGGCTTTATTATCCGTAGAAAGTGTCATGCGTCTAATCGTAGAAGGCTCATCTAGTGATAGAAGAGAGTCTGTATATGGTGTATATGGTGTATTATATAGTATGTATGTATGTGTGTGAGAGAGAGAGAGAAAGAGGAAGAGAGGTATAGTGTAACTTTATAAATTTATTAAAGCCTGTGGTCACGGAGTCTGGTTTCTGAGTTCGACGAACTGATGAGAAGAGGAGTATTCGATGTGACTAGTTTAGGTTTACTACCTTTGGGAGATTAGATGCTCGTTATTTTAGATTTAAATTATCTCTTCCAATCATTTCATCTTTCTCTTCCTTTTTTGGTAATTTTAGGACAATTATTTGATTTATATGTTTTTAATTGGTATTTATTAATCTAATATTTGTATATATATATGATTTGTAACAAATTATTTGATTGATATATTTTTGATTGGTGTTTATTAATCTAATATTTGTATATATGATTTGTAACAAATTAGTATTGTATTTATAAGAAAATATTGATATATGGGTTATAAATGAATTAAGTAAGAAACATATTTGTTAAGTATAATATTATTGAATTATTGATAGAGATGTTTTTAATGAAAAATCTATACGTATTTTATTATACATCAATTTGCAATTTATATTGGAGGAGTAATAAAAATTGTAAACCTATATTTTATTATAATATAAATATTGTATATATATATTTTAAAACAAATTTTAATTAAATTGAGAAACTCGTGTATAGATCGTTTATTAAATAATTAGATTAATTACGTATACATTGATTTACTCTTGGAATACTTAAACAATTTAACCGAACCGGAAATACAACAAGCACCGATCAATGTTCATTAGAAATTATTATGACTCGCGCATAAATGAAATACAAAACGGGCTTGGTTGTGTAACCGGTAATTAATGATTCATATCAAACACGCTCGAGAATAACCTCTGTATATATACATAGTTATAACTAACATTGTATTGCAGATATGACGAAAGTAATATATTCGTTAATTGCAAGTGTGTCTCCGGCTCGATGAACAAGGATTACAATTATCTATCGATAGATCGAATATATTTGTTTTCGAAGGTCAATTGAAATAATTGCATCGATTAGTTTACTATCAATCTTATTATTTCCTTTTTCTAATACACATTGATAGATATATCATACTTAATATCATTTATCAACAAATAATGTTCGTAATGTAATAAAATTCTATATTGTATGAGCCTAATGTATGTCGTAATATAAGAAATAATAATAAAATTTTCAGTTGCTGAAGAAGTCCCAATAAAAGGACGAAACGTTCAACTTAGTTAAATTAAGTTCTACTTCTTTCATGTCCAATTTCCCTGTGAAATTTTATCATTATATATAATATTATTTTATATATATATATATATTGTTCATCTAATTTAAATCTGTCCAAAAAAAACTTACCTAAGAATTAAACTTAGTAATAATATTAGGAATAATTTTAGATAAGAAAAAAATTTATTATATTAACATTAAAACGAATAATTTACACACACACACACACAAATACTTCATAGTAATATATTAATCAATGGAATTAGAGTTTTCTAATCTCGAAAATTCATAGGGAGATTACTTTCATGGATAATACAATCGATTCGATTGTAACAATTTACCTTGAATCAGGATCCTGAATAATTCTAACTTTAGTTTAAAGCCTTTAGTCTACCTTAATGTTACCAAATTTTCCTTGTGAAACATACATTGTTAGATGGGTATGCTTGTCAATGGCAAATACAGTAGTAATAGTACCAGTAATAGTAATAGTAGTAGTAGTAGTAGTAGTAGTAGAAGTATAGACAACTAAGTAAAAACTTTAGCCCATTGAGAAAGAGTCAAAGTTTCGTTGAAGTCGATCAAAAAGGGGTTCATTGTTTCTAGAATAACGTTAAGCCAAAGTTGTTGTTATTAGGGTTTGTGTCTGGGGTGTCGGATAGAAACAAAGGACAAAGACTCTCATGTCAGTGGGAAAAAAAAAGAAAAGAAAGAAAAAAAGGACAAAAAGAAAGATAGAAAAGGGAAGAAAATTGTGTATAAATAGCCGGTACGATGAGAGACGAAATTCGAGGGGGGTGGGGGTGGGGTTAGGGGGTAAAGTCCGAGTCAAAAGCTTCGTAAAAAGAACGCGAAGTAGAAACAAAAGGAGAAAACGTGGTTCGAGCCCAGGGGCCTCTGCTCGTTTGCACGGCGTACAATAAAAGAATTTCCGCGAGAGGCTTTTACCCTCTCGTGATCCTCGTAAATTCGGACCTCTCTTTCTCTTTCTCTCCCTCCCACCCTTTTAAACCCTTATTCCCTTTCTTTTTCTTCTATTTGTCGCCTACTAGTTTTTTACACTTTTTCTTTTTTTCTTCTAACCCTTTTGTTTTGTCCCTCACTTCTGTTTCCATCCTCCTTTCTTTTTCTTTTTTTTTATACCCCTTTCATCTTCTATTTACCAGCTATCAGTTTTCTCTTTCTACTTTCTTTGTTTTTCCAAGCCGACCTCCCTCCCTCCGTCTCATTTTTTCTTTGTCTGTCTGTCTGTCTTTCTTTGTTTTTTTGTTGTTGTTGTCTTTCTCTTTTTAAACATGAGAATATTGCAATACAATTCCGCAATAGAGACAAGTATCCTACAAAAGCGTCTGTTTTTATGAGAAAGTCAACGAAATTATGTGTGAGATGAGTGAATCAAAAGTTTCTCGAGTTTATTGCTTTGTAAATAATTTTTTTTTTTATAAATTGCACGATGAATTGTTTTTGTTTTCTTTTGTAAACATTGATATTTTGAAAAATATGAACAAAGTTACGAATTTTTGGTTTATTCTAATAATATTTTATCTATTATTTTCTTTTTTAACTTTTATCCTATTTTGTGTATGCGTTACTAATATTGTAATGATAAGTATAATAATAATTACATAATTTTAATTTCCTTTTTGTTTCACTTATATATATTATATTGTATTACATTGTAATTAATGGCCTTTAGGATGCTTAGGTTTTAGGATCAATAAAATATTATTAAATAAATTATAATAATATTATAATTATAATTTATTATAATAATTTATTATATTAATATAATAATTATTATAATAATAAATTAATAAATATTATACTCGTAAAAGGATAAAGCAAGAGTCCTGTTATAAGGATCAAAGTATTACACCGTATCGCATGTTTTCAAAATGAATTTCAATCTATTGTTGGATGAATTGTTAAAAACATTTGACTTATAACAAATTGATGAAAAAATTGACATAAGATGATCCATTCGTTTGATTTCATTTCATTTTATTTTATCTCTCTCTCTCTCTTTCTTTCTGTCTCTCATTTTTTTCTTCTTTTTCTTACCTCGACTTCCTTTATCATCATCTTTTTCTTTTTCTTTTTTTCTTTCTTTCCTTGCAACGGAATCCGAACGAACGAATGAACGGATTCCGATTTCTTAGATTTTATCTTCTCACCTACGAAGAAATGGCCTCCTAGTCTTTTCTTCACCACCCTCGCCAACCCTTACCTAACAACCCCCTTTCTCTCTCCATTTTTCCTTTTTTTTTTTCCTTTTCTTTTCTATCCTTCTTCCTCTCCTACGCGTGAAGTGTATTCTAAACCAATCGCATTTTCCGCAATCGAAATCGGCTCGATAACGATAAAAACAGAATCGTTTTTACCTTTTTCTTCTTCTTCTTCTTCCTGTACCTTTTTTTTTTATTTATTTATTATGTTTCTCTCTTTTTGTTTATTTCATTCTTTCTTTTTTATTTTATTTTACACACCGTCATTTCCTATTTTTATTTTTCAACGGTCTATCGCACTGAGTATCACATTTTATTTATCTTTATTTTATTTAATTTTTTTATCCTTTTCTATGATTTATGAGAAAAAATGGTAACGTGTTAGGTGATGATTAAATCGAGTCAAAAAGTTAAAAGTTTCAAAGTTTGTTGAATAAAATTATTTGCTTTATTTGTTTAATTTAATTTACTGATATATAAATTTATGTATATTTAATAAAATATAATATTCTCGTAAAAGTATATAAAATATATTACTTTCTTTTAAATTTATTATTATTAAATATAATAATAATAATAATAATAATAATAATAATTTGATATATATGAGAAAGTGAGAAAGACGTTCTCAAATTATTTTCTGTTAAATGATTCACCTTGCCTATGTAATAGAATCCTTATGGCTTTGTAACCACTTACGGTGTACTACTCAGCTATCAAAACAAGTATATTCAGTAGTTTATATCCTCCAGCATTATGTGTCGTGTCAAGGAATAACATTTTGACGAGAATACTCGCCGTGAAATGTAGAAAGCACTGTTTAAAATACCCGTAAGATATTTTATTACATTATCAAAAAAAAGAAAAAGAAAAAAAGTCAAGTTATACGTAACCATAATATTCTTAATTTAAGTGTTACTAGAAAAAAAGTAAACGGTTGAATAGTTTTTTATTTTTTTTTTTATTTCTCACACATGTCGAATATATATTTTATATTTATTAGTTTGTATCGTAAAAAACACAAAAAACATTTCTTCGAATATTTTTATTTATATTATATAATATTCTATATGAAATATTAAAACCAAGCAATTAATTGAAAAACAAACGAACAAATAATTCTAATAACATTTTGTTTCAAAATAACAAATATAATACCCCATGAAAATATTTTTCTCCTCTTTGAAATATTATAACAAAACATTTTAATTACAACTATCCTATGTATTTTGAGATGTTGAATCATTGGTTAAAGTTAGAACTAAAGTAAAATACGATGAGGAAGTATTGAAAATCGGCACCTAAGTTCTCTCTCTCTCTCTCTCTCTCTCTCTCCTAGTTAAAAGTGACTTGAATCGGTAGAAACCAACCAACCACCCACCCTTACCCCATGCTCGATCAATTCGATGCGGTTTCCTTTAAGTTCGTCTATGGGTATTGGGTTCTCTCGTGCATGTCGTTAATTCTTGACGACTACATTGACGAGGAAACGGTCGTAAAGTCGATCCGAACCCTTGTGAGTTCTACCTACCTATCTACCTACCTTTTAAACCAACCCTTCAACCCTCTCTATCTTCCTAAAGCTGCACCCCTTCCTCTATCCCCCTTCCCCATTCCTGAAATACCAGGAGTTGTGGTTTAACCATGACACCCGAAACTGATGAACCATTCGGCCACTGACCATCCACATTCGTCCACAAGCATCGGATACTACTACTATTACACAACTAGTTGCACAACTACATAAATGCTTTTCGACCAAACTGTATCGTTAATTCACTACCCTGTCGTCTATATTTACATTGACACCCTATATATATAGATTCGATGAAGTTATTATACAGTTAGTTTTATTATAAAACGAACATGTTTTCTTTTTGATTGTTTTTTTTATATTGAATATTTATTTAATAATTATTTGTTAATATGTTATCGTATGTGTGTGTGTATACTATCGTGATTATTTTCTACTCCGTGTATAAATTGTGTAATAAATGTTTGGAAAAATAATAAATGTAGAGTAGAATATATATTTTGTAATCGTTTAATTGCAATCAAAGTGTTTTTAAGTATAATTGTCAATTGTAGATTGTTTCACATTCGATTATATTATTTTTATTATATTATGTCATAAACACGAATAAGTAATTTTGTTTCAAATCGACAAATATTGATCATACAAATTGATGATATTATTTGATTTTGTAGTACACACTTTAACTGAGAACGGGGAAAGAATTCTGACGATTCGTGTTTTATTGATCGACACTTTAATGAATTCAATTGAACGATCAAACTTTGTCCAAATATTAGTAATATTAAAAATCTACAATTGAAAATTTGTCAAAATATATAAAACAAAATATAGATTAAATGTTAATTGAACGATCAAACTTTGTCCAAATATTACTAATATTAAAAATCTACAATTGAAAATTTGTCAAAATGTATCAAACACAATATAGATTAAATGTTATATATTATTGTTCTCGGTAATTAGAATTACTTTCGATATACCTATTACGTATTTTGTTCAAATTAAAGTTTGATAATTTAATCTTAAATTAAAAAAAAAAGAAAAAAAAAACATTGTAAAAGAAGGGAATTTCCATTAGAAGGGAAATTTATTTTTCCCTTTTTAAAAAATTGTTTTCATTTCCCTTTTTTATTCGTTTCTCTCTTTTGCGTTGAAATATTGATTAGAAAATTCTTAGTAGTAATTCCCTATCATCATCCAAATTGATGATATGCCTAATTCCCGAGTACACTTAACGAAGAAGAGAAGTACCTCTAAAGGCAATAACGCAATTATCGACTATTCTCGAAAGTTCAGGTTCGACCCCATGAACTCGGGTTCGCTCTTAAGCCGTTCAGGCGGAACCCATCGACTGGAGAATGTGAATTCTCAGTCATCGATTCCCCTGGAAAATGGTCTTTCCGTCCGTAATATTGGCACTTAATATCGTGACGCTGATACGACGCGTGTCCTCGGTTTTCTCGGACCTATTTGATGTAATCGAGACGAAAACGAGACAATAAATTTCCAACTAGGGATTCGATCACTTTTATATCGTCCATCTATTTCTTTCTTTCTATTTATTTTTTTCTTTTCATTTTCTCTTTCTCTCTCTCTCTTTTTTACTCGATTTATTCTTTATATTCTTTTCTTTTATTTTATTTTATTTTACGATATTTTTCTTCCATCGTATACCATACGAATAATAATTGTTTTGCAACTTTACGAGAGATTTGTTCTGTTTGTTGTGTTTTTTATTTTTTTTTTTTAATGCCAATAGAATGTTATATTAGAAGCTAATTGTTCTCAGTATTTTTTTTTTTTGGAATCTTAATTTAATTAAAATAATTATTATTAAAACAAGAAAAACAAAACTTATAGTCCAATCATACCAATATTTTTTTTCGAATCTTAACTAAATTAAAATAATTATTATCAAAACAAAAGAAACAATACCTATATATATAGAATTCATTTATTCGAAAATATATCATATTGAAAAAATTCTAACACCTGAAACATTAGAAAATTTTTAGATTTAATAATTAAAAAATATTAATGATACAAGCTTAACCCAGCAAAAAAATAAAAAATAAACAAAACCTACGATATACCAATCGTACAAAAATAAAATAGAATCCATTTATTCGAAAATAATGATACCAATCGAGAACGTTGATTACTGGTAGAAGAGGATTCCTGACGACAGGACAAATGTAAACTATAGTTAAGACAAAATCTTTAGATATTATGCGAGTTGTTGGCAGGTCAGTAGTTGACAGGATTGCAGAGAATCCCAGGATAGTTAGGTTTGAGGATGCTCTTCTCCTATCTCTGTGATTCGCTATTGGTAGTTACTACATTTCTGGATAACGTTCCCTAGGGTATAGTCTGTTGGCCCTGTGTTATCTCCCTTAACAACCCCTTCTCTTACTTCTTCCATTTTCTAGCTCTCAAACCACCCCTCAACCCACCACTCAACCACCCTCTCTCTCTCTTTCTGTTTCTCTTTCTATATGCTTTCTCTCTTTACTGTTTTCATTCTTACCATCCTAGTGAAACGAACATAACCAACATCTCGACCATTTCCTTCCTACCCTTTGTCCCTATCTACTTCTCCCCTTTACTTCTATTATTTTTTTCTTTCCCTATCGTCTTTCTTGATTGTCCATTTACGCTACTGGCCCTATCCTCTTTTGTCTTGTCTTTCCACCATCCAATGATTCTTCCTTTTCTCTCTTTTCATTTATTTCTTACTTTTTTTTCTTCTTTTTATTCTTTTTGTTCTTGTTGTTGGATCCTTTCCTTTCGGAACCCTTCGTTTATTTTTTTGAGAAATTTCGTGTAACGTTTACTCCTTTCGAATAATTTTTGTACATTAATTTTATCTTGTTTTGAAGTATTAATTTTTTAACTTATACAACTACGGGCGTAGCTCGTAGTACGATGATTGGGTCAGATATAAATATTAGTGGCGGGCCCACCCTTAAAATTATAAATATTTGTTGTACAAATTTAATATAATAAATATGATAAATATAATATATAAATAAAGATAAAATAAAATAAAATACAAATTTTCTAACATAAATCGTAGGTTAAGGGATTAAATTAAAAATATTTGTTTGAATATAAAATTGAATCTATTTTCATATTATAAAATAATATCAACGCTAATTGGGAATTATTATAAGCATGTTAAAATAACAATAATATATTGTTTCTTCATTTGATTTTTCTAAATTTAAACAAATTACCAGATTCGATCACGTGGTCAACGTAAAATAAATTATTATCAATGAGAAAGCATATGAAAAAAACAAAAGAAAAGAAAATGAATGAACATAATAAACGATAAAGAATAATTTCCCCCTCCCCACCCTAAGGAAATTTTGTATAAACTTTGAATAACCAAATATGGTTTCTAATCTAAACGAAACTACATGAACTATATCAGAAGTTTGGTTGACGGTAAATGTTATAATCGAGTTTTCCGTCTCGCGTGCGTCGTGAACGTTGTTACCTACGTTACTAGATCTTCATTTCCCGTAAATATCTATAGTTGTTTTAACGTAACAACCTTTCGGAGTGGCTAACCATGTACGCTTCATTGTTTCCATACTGTAAATTCCAATTTCAATGCCTATTACGTAGATTCATTCTACCGTGTAAATTCGTCACCGAATTCGTTTCAACGACCGTTCATTCATTCATTCATTCATTCATTCATTCCTATTATCGTTTTTAACCTGTATTTTATAAAAACGTTTCAAACAAAATGTGAAGGAAAAAACAATAAAAGAAATAATAAAAAGAAAAATAATGTTAATATAAAAAACACGAAATATTGTTAATGTTTATGGTAACTCGATCGTATATATATATATATGTATTTATTATTATTATTATTAATGTAAAACAATCTTTTGTTAGTTTTATTTATTCATTTATTTATTTATTTCAATTGTGAAAGAGGACCTCGCAAAACCCAGAGGATAGATATCATGGCCCGATCGTTTTTCATTTCACAAATAACAAATTGAATGATATTTTTATTCGAATATCATAGAACGTATTTTTTGTTTCGTTTTGTTTTATTTTTTTCCATTACTTTTTCTATCTACTATTACACAGTACATTAATTGTATTTTTTTCTCTCTCTTTTTCTGTATGTGTGTGCGTATGTATAAATATTATTTTTATTAGAATTTTGTTTTATAATCATATATCTTAACGAGTAAAATAAAACTACAAGTTGGATAAAAGAAAACAGACAAAAAGAAAACAAAGGTTCGAATAATTAATTCTCGTTATTGTTTCTACATATTTTATTCTTCTTATTATTATTATTAAAATAATATTATTATTAATATATGTAATAAATATATGTGTATAAAAATTGAAATATAGAAAAAAGAAAAGTAATTAAAAATTGTTTGAAAATTGATTTGATATTACATTAGAATCGTACTTTAATAAAATTAAGGGCTATAAATTTACTAGAGAAAGTATTTCGGGGGATGGGTAACATCGTGTCCGCCGCAGAGTCTCATCAGAAGAAAAGAAATGGAGGAAGAGACGTTAAGATGAGAAAAACAAGGGACTCTGGACCCGATCCAGACCCAAGTCCGATTTATCGATTCTTATTGAAGCGCGAAAGCGTTTGGGTGAAGACGATTGGAATCCTAGAGAATTAAAAAAGAAAGAAAGAAAGAAAGAAAGAAAGAAAAGAAAGGAAATAATGTGTGGAGAGAAAAAGTAAGAGAATTGGAAGAAAATAAAAAAGAAAAAATAAAGAAATCAAAAGGGAAAGATAAAAAAAAATTATTGAACGTTCGATTAGTCCAACGTATTTGCAATAAATTTTATAAATTTGTCACATCACTCGATAATATTATTAATTTAATTATTTTTCACGATTTTAACGATCGATATATCACACACACACATACCCCACACAAATGTTATTATATTTTAATGTAATATTTAAAAAAAAACTAACTATATACATACATATATTATTTTATATTAATAATATTACAAATAACAATCTCGTGTGGTATATAATAATCGTATGAATATATAATTCATATTTTATATTTTATTTATTATATGCATATATAGATATAATGTTTAAGTGTTGATCAAAATAAATTTATATATGATACTTGTCTTTTGTTTCATCAAAAAAGATAAACAAAAAACAAACAGAAGACTTGTGTGAACTAATTAGCCAATTAAGAAAAAGAAAAAGAAATTAAATTTGAAAACAATTTAAAAGATTGTATACGATAATATCTAAGATTAAATAATCTATTTATAATATTTCAGAAAAATATAAAATATACAAAACTAACGATAAAAATAGAGTAATAAAATAGTTGACTTTAAATCGAAAATATATTAGAGAGTGTACCATACACCTCCCACCCCACAAACCCCCACCCAACCCCCTCCAGTGATGTAGGAAAGGAATTTCCTGGTCCACCGAGTTGTGCCTGTTAATTTCAGAACAGTCGCTCAACTTGTCAGTGATAATTGGAATCGGATGCAATTAGCGTAGACCACGAGAATTATACGGACACTTGGCACGCACGAGAAATAATGGAGGAAGCGTTAGGGGGTGGGTAGAGGGGTGGGGTAGGTACAGAAAGAGAGAGAGAGAAAGAGAAAAAAATCAGCTCGGACAAATAAAAATAAAAAGAAAAATAAATAAAAAAAAAGAAAATAGAAAATAGAAAAAGAGAGAGAGAGAAAGATAGAAAATAGGGCTGAGAAGATTCTCGCAGTGGCTCCCCGATAAAAATGAAAATATGCGCAACGAGCATGGCAACAACGGGGTTTGGAATTGGGGTTGAGTTTGATAGAGGTGATGGTGTTGGTGTTGGTGTTGGTGGTGGTGGTGGTAGGAGTCAGAAGGGAGTGAGGTGACAGAACAGGGATGGGGAAGGGGATGAGAGGGGGGGAGGAGTCGCCAGTAGCTGGCGGCGTCCTGGAAATCATCCACGCGCCAACCAACCACCCACACCCTCTCTGTTAACCCCCTCTGGGATTCAAGTAGTTTAGCATTTTCCACGGCGGCCGTTTCTCCCAAAGGGAGAGTGGGTGGGTGGGTGCTTCTCGTCTCATGAATAAAGATGGCGAATTCTAGGTGAGCTGCGTCTGGCTTGTGTCTATGGTGGGGTTGGGAGGTGGTTGTTAGGTTTTGTAGGATATGGTTGGGTGTTAGGTTGGTTGGGGGTGGTTATGAAGGAAGAAGGGATGAAAACAAAACGAAAGGTAGGTTGGGTTAGGTTGGGTTGGTTGGTTGGATAAGAAGAAGAAGAAGAAGAAGAAGTATAAAGGATCAGGACAACGTTGAGAACTTGCTGGCTGCTCGAAGATTCCACCCTTTCTTTCTTTCTTTTTTTTTTTAAACGGGATTCAGAAGTGAGAATGAGAAGAACGGGACGAGGGTGTTTGAGGTTTAGGAATGGGGTGAGAATGAAACTGCCGATGTAAGAAATTATCGATGAAATTCTTCGAAAATCTCTGTCTCTGTTCAACACCTCAAGCGTTTACTTACTTGCTTGCTTACTTGCTTACTTGCTTGATTTTTCTTGTTTTACTTGTTTTTCTTTGCTACCCTTTCCCTTCTCTTCCCTCTTGTTTCTCTTTCAACAGAAATACGAACCGTCCAAAGCAGTTATCAAGTCAAGTACTGCAAACGCTTTAAAACGTCATCTTTCGAAAGTTCCTTTACGGTTGACATCTTTCCCTTTAGCAACGTTTGAAAGTAAATGTTTCCCCCCCCCCTCCTCCTCTTCTTCTCTTGTTTTTCTTCTTCTTCTTCTTTTTCTTTCATTTTATTTTCTTTATTTCTTCGACAAACTCTTTAACTCTTGTTCCCTCCCCTGTTTTCTTTTTTTTCTTTTCCAATATACTTTTATACTATGATAAGGGGAAATATGAGGGATGGTGAAGAGGGAGAGGGAGAGGGGAAGGAGTGGTTTACGATTAAATTCTTGACCTTGTAATATTATTTCTTTTTCGGGTAACCTTGTTTTTTTCTTCTCTACATTATTATTTATTTTAATTATCAATATTCTTGTCCAAAAATGTGATACTTTATTAGAAATTAATTTTAACGTTAAAAAATAAACGTAGGATTCTAAACGTTAAACGCAATTATTTTCTTTTGTATGTCTAATAAATTATTTTTATACTATTTTATTATAACATTGATATTAATTATTACAAATATAATATTATATATTTTGCCTAAGTACTTTGAGAATAGTTCAATGTGTGTACGTAGGATTATTAATGTTTTTTTAAAAATATTAAAACTTTCGTTCGACACGAATGTTCGCGAAAACTATTACTCATTGAACGAATAAAATATCAATAATACTCTCTCGCTGAAAAATATAATAATCCTAAATACTAAAAAAGAATTAAAATGTTCAAAAGTCCTCTCTCTCTCTCTCTCTCTTTCTCTTTCATTTTATAAAAAAAAAAAGAAATAAAAAATAAAAATTCAGATAAACGTTAACAGAAATTCGTGATACGGATAAAAATTGTATTACGTACCAACTAAAATAATAATAATAATAATAATCCTAAGCGTATGTGAATAGAGTAGGAAAATCCTCTCAAAATTAAACATTTAAAAATTTCAAATATATATATATATATAGTACAACCGTATATAATTTATAAAATGAATGAGAATAAAAATGAAAAACAATGTTAAACCCATTCAATAACAAATCTCGCCACAAATTTTCTCACGAAACAAAAAAAAAATTAAAAAAATAAAAACCCCCTCCCCCAAACAAACAAAAATAAAAGAAAAGGTGGCCGGACAAAAATTGTTTTATCTATCCTAATTATATTATACGTGACAAAATGAAAAAAAAGTAATCGTATTATCGTAACACGAAATACATGAAACAAGGAAACAAAGAAAAAGAACCTCCCCTCTCCCTCACCCTCCCCCGGAAGGTAAAAAAAAGAAAGAAATGGTAGGAAAAAAAGAAAAAAAAAGAAAAAGGTTCAACGACCAGTTCGAGCAGTGTACTAATCTCTGTTGTGGGAACAATATTTCGTCGGGCCACCATAAATTAAGCCAGGGGGACCCCCACAAGCTAGCTAGCTAGCTAGCTAGCTAGCAACGGCACCCTTTATCACGCGACTCCTCTTGGCAGATATATACTGTCCACGAACTTGTACCAACCATAACCAACACTGACGTTGGTGGTGTGTTTCATTGTATACACACACGTTACACGTAACCCACCAGCTTGTAACTTTCGTTTCGTTGCCCATAGAGAGGAAGGGTGCCCATTCCTGTTTGCCCTATATGGCCCTCAGTCGTCGTTATGACGTAAACCTGCTACCCCTTTTCCTAGACTTTTACCAACCTTTTCATATTTCCTCCCCACCCACCCCTGTTCCCACCCTGCACCCCATCATCTTCTCGCCTAGGTGTATGCACTATGAATTTCGATTATAAAATTAAATCGTAAGAAATATCTTGACGATTAAATCAAATTTGTTTATCGTATATTTTTGTATAATAATGAATATACATATTAGGATAATTTTTTTTAAATATGTTTATTAAATTAATATTTTGTAAATAAATTTTGTCAAAAGAAAAATAAATCAAAATTATTATATTTTAAATGATAAACAAATTTTTCCTTTTACGTTATTTATTCTAATATTATAGTATTGTGTGTGTCGTGTAATTAAAGCATTTATAAGATTTATATTTATTATAATTATATAATAAATTATATAATAAAATTTCAATTATACACAATGAATGGATTGTGAGAACGTTTTATCGAGAAAAATATTATATTATTATAAATATATTTCAATGAAATAAAACGTTGTGTATAACATTTTGAGAAAATAAATGAAAAAATAGAAAGATGTATAAAAAATGATTTACGATTTATTAAGATACGATTAAAAGATGAATGTAAGTAAGTACAAGCTTTCAAGATTTGAACTTTATACTTATTGTAGGTGGGATAGATTTCCAGAACTGGTCTTGTTATTGTTTGTCAGGACCACGAAATACCGAGACTCAACAAATATCCGAGGAAGTTTAAAGGTCCTTTCAAACTGTGCGCAGAGACTCGAAGTTTAATTGTACTTAGAACAGCAAGAAGGTAACCATTCTACTATCTCTTTCATTCTATTTCTCTCTCTCTCTCTCTCTTTCTATCATTGTTTCTGTCTCTATTTCTCTTACACTTATTCGTTTGTAAGAGAATTCCGATCTATTTACACGGACAAGGATTAAAACGAGATACTCGATACAATGTGAAACACATTCTGAAGTTTATATTAAAAGTCGAGTAATATTGATTGTAATATTATTATTATTATTATCGTATGATTAAAAATATATATATATATATATTTTAAAAATTTAATTATTCAAAATTTAATTTATACTAGAATTCTATTTTTTATGTATATTTAAAATCGTGCGTTTTATAATATTAATTTTTCTAATTTGATTCTATATGATATATTATAAAATATTTAATTTTTAAATTAAGATATATATATATAGAGAGAGAGAGATCAATTATTATTTATTTTTTTTATTATAATATAAATCGAAATAAATATTCTAACATGTATCAGATTTTTAATAATACTTTCGTGCACATTATGAAACTTATAAATATATCGTTATTTAATTACAAATTTTTCAGAGACATTTGTTTAGTCGTTTTAAAATGTAAAATATAAAAAAGTATAAAGAAAATATATAAAACAAAACATTTCGTTTCGATGTAGCCATTGTTCAATTAATTTTCCATACATTTTACTCCCCCTTTTAATTCAATTGCAAATATTTTGATTAATGATATATTCCAATAAACATTATTATAATAATTATTATTGTTAATAATTTGTATACGTACAGATGATGATTTACAGATAAAAAACGACGTTAGGTAATACAAAAGGGTATACTTTTAAAGAACAACGTTTTCCTCTCTTATTTCGAGCTTTACTCTTTAAGCCAGTTATTCCTTTCAACGGTGCCACCCTCTCCAAACAAAGTTCGCACGATGTCTTTCTCTCTCTCTCTTTCTCTCTCTTTCTCTTGTTCTCCCTTTTCATCCCCCTTTTAACGCTCGTTCTTGATTGTTCACTCAACGGGAGCCGTCGTTGACGGTGCTGTTTTGATTTAAGCAACGTCATAAATTACAACGTCTTTTCTTCCCGATATTTATTTTTATATCCAATTTTTCTTTTTCCTATACATAAATTGATATCCCCCCAACTCGTTGTGTATACGTTCGTATATATGCTAGCTTGAAAATTTATTGTCTCGAGTTTACACGTATTTAGAGAAAGAGAGAGAGAGATAGAGAGAGAGAGAAAGGAAAAAGAGAAATAATAATAATTTAACCGATCGTAAAGTAAAATAAGAAGTATTGATAGATAGTATTGATAAGTATCATTGAAAATCCATTTTTTTATCACTTTTCCCATTTCCAATCTTTTTAATATTAACATTTGTAATATTAATTTATATTTAAATTTAAATCTAATTAGATTCTAATATTAAAGAAAAATAAATTTCTAAATATAATTATATGTTTTACGTGTTTAAAAATATTTGAATAAATTACAAAAAATAAAATTACGTTTAATAGAATCAATTAGAAACGTATTATAAATATCGTGTATAAGAAAAAGAAAAATTGATACAAATTAATTATTAATAATAATAATAATAATAATTTAATGTGTGAGATGATATTTGTTAAGAGTTATTATATTAACTTAACGCTTGATAAAAAGTCAATGTTCCAAACGATTATAATTCGTAGTTGGAGAAAACGATAGGAACGTACTCCCCCCTTCTCACCCCACCAACCCTTCCACCACCACCACCACCACCCCCAATACCGATTTCGATGTATAAAATGCACACCGACGATTCTCTCTCTTTCTCTGCTTGATGAATTAATCCGATTGCTTTTCCCCGTAGTACCATAGTGCATGGGGAAAAAAAAGGGTGGGGGAGGAAAAAAAAAGGCTGACCGCTTTATCGACCGAAACTCTCTCTCCACGGAAGCCAGTGTCCGTCTATTCAATCTTCGATTCGATGTATGTAGTACCAATGCACGATCGTACTACTATGAATGCATGTATGACGAGCACGACGTTTGTCATTCGATCTATACAAGAGTGGTGGTGGTAGTGGTGGTGGTGATGGTGGTGGTAGTGGGCTTGCAATCACGAGGAAAACCTAATTTTTATTCTGTAAGCGTACACCTATTTCCAATTTGAAAAATATCTATATTTTTGTGCATTTGTTTTTTACAAAAGAATCGTTTAACTGGTATTAAGAATACGATCAGAATTAAATTAAATTAGTATTTGTAAATGGAGAATATAATTAGAATTAAATTAGAATCTAAATGAAGAATAGAAGTAATTCAATTATATATAAAATTATGGTAAGATCTTAATAAAAAATACGTTTTAGATAATTAATAAAATAAATATAAGTTTTAATGCATGTGTATGACAAGTAAGGTTTTTATTATTCGATCTATACAAGAGTGGTGGTGGTGGTGGTAGTGGGCTTGCAATCACGAGGAAAACCTAATTTTTATTCTGTAAGCGTATACCTATTTCCAATTCGAAAAGTATCTATATTTTTTTGGCTTTTATTTAAAAAAAAAAAGAATCGATAACCTAGTATTAAGAATACGATCGAAATTAAATTAGTATTTATAAATGAAGAATATAATTACAATGAAATTTCGGATCTAAATGAATAACACAAATGAAAATGAAATTAGTATCTAAATGAAGAATATACGAGGAATTAAATTATATAGAAAATTATGATATATATATATAAGATGCAATAGCGAAATTAAATTAGAATCTACATAAAGAATAGAATGATTTAAATTATATAGAAATTTCGATTCTATTTCACAAAGACTGATAATGATTTGTTTAAACAAACCTCTCTTAAAACTTTAATATTAAAATCCTGTAATTTCGTTGACGTTTAATCGAGGAATTAACGATTAACCATTTTACCTGGTATTTTAATATAAAACAAATGGATAATTATTACTACAAATGTACGAATAAAATAATGCAAAGTCAATTAGAGAATATTATAACTCTTGTTGTAATTTACTTTAGGTATTCTTTAATGTACATCTCGGCAACTTACGTAAGGTGGAAAAAGAAGGGAAAAAAAAGAAAAAAAAAAGGAAAGAGATCGCTTATTTATACAAGAGAAATTTAAAGAATTTCATTTCAAACGTACTACTGCAAATTAGACGTTCTATATATTATATACAATGCTAGAAGGAACGAATTTTTAATTTCGCATTTGTAACGCGCAATTTTCTACGCCGAATGAAACGGGAACAAACGAACCAACAAAATAGAAAAAAAAAAATAACCAGATAAAGATTAAAGAAATAAATTAAAAAAAAAAAAAAAGAAGAAGAACAAAAAGAAAAAAAGAGAAAAAAAAATATTAAAATGAAAACAAATTCGTTTTAATAACCTACGCATTTGAATCTTCATTCGTTCGTCATAATACGTACGTGTACGTCTCTAAATATTTCATTATAAAAATTAATAATAAAAATATAAAAAAAAAAAAACAAAAAGAGAGAGAGAGAGAGAAAAGGAATATTCTCAAATTTACAATTTAATTACCATCACGTTCTTTATCGTTCGAATAAATTCTTTCATTTAATACTCGAGGTGACGGGGGGTGGGCAGAGCAAGGGGAAAGGGAGGAAGGGTGGTAAAAAATTCTTTCATCGAATGTACGCGAGTACGCGGAAAGTGAGATTTAAAATATAATTAAATTTTAATAAATCAGTAAGAACCGCGTATGAGGTTGGTAAATAAATTTTTTGAACGTTTCACGTTATAAACAAAAAGAAAAAAAAAGAAGAAAAGAAAAAAACAATGAAATATTAAATCCCCCCATAAAAATACCACCCCGTCCACCATCCTAATATTTATAAAAATTACTAGATCAAATAAATAATTTTATTGATACTATCATCATCGATAAAAATGATTAATAATAATTCGATGTGATTTGAGAAAAAAGAAATTCTTTCGATAAGCATTCCCATTCGAATAAGTTAAGTGAATTGTTTTAGGTTTGTTGTTTCGAAATGGACTCTTTTATAGAAACTTCATAAAAATTTCATAAGAGGCACACGATATCGTTGTAGAAAGGGTCAAATCGAACGGAAACGTTTTCATATTACTTTGTAAAAGATCGATAGATCGATCATGGCAGTCAGAGTGTGTATACTATACAAGGAGAAGGTCAACTTTTATTCTTAAGGCACGTTTGATCGATCGATTTTTCTTTTTTTCCCTTTTTATTCTCTTCTTCTTCTTCTTCTTTCTTTTTTTTATATCTTTTTCCTATATTTATTACCTATCTCTTTTTACCTATTGCTTTGTATTACTTTTTCTTTTCTTTCCTTCTTCTTCTTCTTCTTTCTTTTTCTTTTTTTTTGTTCTTCTTTTACCTTTTTTGATTCATAAATCGAATAAGTCGAAGAGTTTGCAGGTATGTGTATGATGTACTCGAACGGATAGGAACGTAAGTTTCCTATAAGTTGGTTGGTTGGTTGGTATTACTTTTTCTTTCGCGAAATAGACTTAGAAAAATCGTGACCAATTTATCGAAATAACAGAGAAGTGATAGATAAGTATTATATATTTAGTTATTTGAGTATATTTTATTCGAGAAAAAAATTATGGATGAATCTACAATTGGATTGATTTATTTTTTTTTCTTTCTTTAAAAATATTATTTAGAATTAATCATCCTTACTAATACATATATATATATCATAATTATTTATTTGTACAAATGATACGAATATATTTGGTACACATTTAAAAATTTTTATATATTTGTAAAAATATTATATAAAAATAAAAAACAAAAACATAGTATACAAAATTTATAATAAAACTCAAAATATAAATTACACACATCTAATCTATTAAATATATTTACACAAATATATTTAAACAAAAAAAAATCAAATTCTCGAAAAGAAGATGAAAAAAAAAAGAATAAAAAAAGGAAACCAGTGCAAGCTTGCTTGCATGGCTATAAACTTAAGAAGAAATAGAAAAGAATAAGAAAAGGGTTGTAACGGGGGTTGGTTGAAGAATAGTGGGGTTGGGTGTGTGAGAGTTGGCGGAGGTGAGAAAGCGTTACGAGAATGATTTCACCGGTCTGGAAAAAGTTCTTGGCCGATACTCAACTCACGTTCAGGACGTGGCATTGGGTTCTGACTCGGACCACCACAATTATTTTCGGCTTAGAAAAGGACCTCTAGCTGAGATTTCTCCAGTCTGATTTCCGAAGCTTTAAAGCAGTGGGGAAGAGCAGAACAGAGGGTGGAATGGGGTGGGGTAGGGATAAGGTTGCTGGAGAAAATGATCTAAGGATGTGTTCGTGTGTGTGTGTATGTATATATATATGTAGGGTTAGTAGTAACTCGTTCCAAGATTCCTAGACTAGAAGATCCAGCTCACAAAATGAAATTCTCTTTCGTTCGTTTTTTCTTTTTTTTTTATATATATATATATATATCCTTTTCTATTTTCTATCTCCTATCTCCCTTTTTCTCTTTCATTCTTCATTCTCTTTTACTGATATATATATATATATATAAGGGTACATGTATATAACACACATTCTTAGAAAGTTTCAATAGGATTATCTTGCCCGACTCGTCACCGATCCTTCTTTCATATCCTTTTTAGAATGATTGTGAAATCTTCGTTACAATAAACTTTGACGATATTTTCTTAACATTATTAATATTAATAATAGAATTGAAACAAATATATATATTTATAGGTATTAGTATACTCTGGGGTTTCATTTTATTTTAATTAATATATAATATATACATAATAATATATAATATAATAATATAAAATATATAATATAATATAATATAATATTATATAATATAATATAATATAATATAATATAATATAATATAATATAATATATATATATAATAATTATAATATAGTAGTAGTCATTTCGTATAATAAAAAACTACATTCTGATGATATAAAAATAATTAATATCGTTCACTTAATCACACAATACAATTCTAAAAAAAAAAAAAAAAGAAGAAAAAAGTAATAGATAATTTTATTAGTATACCTAAATTCATTTGGTTT
Organism: Polistes exclamans; assembly: GCA_023678865.1. NCBI lineage: Eukaryota > Metazoa > Arthropoda > Insecta > Hymenoptera > Vespidae > Polistes > Polistes exclamans. The sequence continues at coordinate 1,345,447 of JACGWG010000033.1, forward strand.
TCACGGTTATTGGCTTTGTGAAAAATAATAGTAGTACGTAACACGTATATATTGTAGTAATAAATTTGTTTTGTCATTGACAGTTCGTTGCATTTCACAATTCTCTTCTATATTCATATATATACATGCACAAATACACATACATATATACACACATGTTCAAGTATAAAACGCATATACATATATATTTCGTAATGCTTTGAAAATTGAGATAAAAATAAAGATGCAATATAACAAAAAGAACAAGAAAATATAATAAATAAATAAATAAACAGAATATAATAAAAGAGAGAGAGAAAGAGAGATAGAGATAGATAGAGATAGAGATAGAGAGAGAGATAGAGATATGGAAACACATCGGTCACTAACATGACTTTTTGGCCGAATAAAAAAATAGTAGTATAGCTCAACGACGAACGGGGGGTCACATCCGATAAACGTGACGACTGCCATTGCAGAATTTGGATTTGCAACTGAGTTCTACGGAGCGTTTTATGAAATACTGGATAGTGTTGCATATGGCGTTTTTCCCAAATCCGGATACAGAGGCTTGAAAATATATTTTTTTTTGTTTTTTTTTTTTTCTTTTTTCCCAGGCTTACTTTTATGCGAAGCTATTAGTGTCTATACTGAAGATTAACTATATATATAAATATATAAATTCATATTTTTATATGTGTTTTTTATATTTTTTTTGTTTTTATTTGTCTTAATATTTAAATAATAGTATTAACATTTCACAGCGTTTTATATCATATTATATTAACATTTAAAACATTTTTTCTATACGAATTGATTAAACATTATTTATCACAGAGCGTATTTTATAATAGTATTCAAAGGAATATATACATATATATATATAAATAAAAACAAATGAAATTGATTGTTTCGAACAACCTGATGTATAATAAATTTCTATGCAACAAAGAAAAAAAAATACAAGAATAATAATTGTTATAACATCGTACGAGTAAATGTATTTACTTTTGTTTAATTTCTTAATCACGATAAAATGCAATTATTATTATTACTTTTTCTCATATATAATATTATTGATAAGAAAATTGTACTATACATATACTCATACAGATATTCAAGTATTAAAATATATGAAAAAGTATTCTTTTAAACGTTAATGCAACTAGCGTAAAAATTGACGGACAATTTTAAAGGTATCCCCCCTTAGCTTCTCTACCCTCATACCTTCAGTCGTCGTTCATTTAATATTCACCCAACGAGAGGAAAAGAGAGAGAGAGAGAGAATTCTCTCGTAACAAAATGCAAACGGGAGATAGAAAGATACCACGAGTGGCACGCATTCACGTTTTAAAGCATCAGCTCGTAGTAGGTACTACCAACTACCAACTATAATGCATTACGAAGAAAATGTTAAAGTAAAATGAGAAAGAGAGAGAGAGAAGAACGAACGAACGAACGAAAAAATAAAAAAAATAAAAAAATAAAATAAAGACCAAAAGAAATATAAAATTAAAAATTCTCCAAAATAAAAATTAATAATCAAATGTTATAAAATTAGCAAAAAAATAAATGTAGAAAAGAAAAGAAAAAAAAAAAGAGAGGAAGAAGTAAGAGTGTGGTAGAAGGGGAAAGAGGGGTGAGGAGGGGGATTCGGTGAATAATAATAAAATAAAAAGAAAAAAAAACCTCGCCGTGAGATATTTTATGGTCGGTTCGGTTGAAGAAAAAAAATTGAAGAAAATAAAATTAGAAAATGTATGAGAGAGAGAGAGAGAGAGAGAAAGGGGGAATAAATGTATGAAAAGGCAATAGTTGCAGCCAACGGTGCAGCCAAAAAGTTCGTAAACGGTGCAGCCAAATGGATACGTTGTTAATGACTTGGCGACAGGACTGTAATTACGTTCGTTTCCCGGATTATAGGTACGCTCATCGAGTTTTCGCTTTGTGCTTCGTTGCCTCTCGCAATGAACGTTGCCTACTGTATCGAATAAGAGAGAGAGAGAGAGAGAGAGAGAGAGAGAGAGAGAGAGAGAGAGAGTGAGAGAGAGAAGGGGTGGATTGTGTGGGGTAGGGTGAGATTGATGTATAGGGGTAGACCGTCCTCTTTTAATGGAATTATATTTTATATATATATATATATATATATATCGATAGTAGAAAGAATATGACACTTTTTTCTTTTTAGTTTCGACAAAAGTTCAAATGTAAAATAATATTAAAATACGATAGTGTATTCCTTTGTGATATATATATGCACGTTTATTATAATATTAAGTGTACGTTAAAGTGTTTTTAAATAATTATCGTATTTCTTTTTTGTCCTTTGTGTTTTATATTCGATTGATAATATCTAATTATTTTAATATATTATTGTAATAGTAATAGGAGTGATCTATTATTTGTTTTTAATCATTGGAATGTATATAATAAATAATAAAAAAAAAATATATATATATATAAAATAATATAAAATATATATGTAATATTAAATACGTATAGTTTTATTTAGGGAAAAAATATTTATTGGTTTTCTTTCAACACACATACTGCAAGGTGTATAATATATTATTAATTAATAATGAAATTAATAATAATAAGTATTAGAATTTATTTCAAAATAATCCTAAGAGCATATAATCAATCTAACAAATTTGATTAAAGTTAAAATATCCATAACTTTTTAGAATAAGAATATGATGTATTGAAAAATATTTTAACGCGTTACAATATAACCACAATTAATTGTATTCAACGATATTGCATAATAAAAATGATCAAACAGACAACAATAATAAGAAGAAAAATCAGAACGATTATTGAATATAAAATTAAAAATTTGTGAAACAAAATCACGTTGATAATATTTTGAAATTTCTCATTAAATCAATATTACATTTGAAATATTCATTTATCTTATATTAGTCACATTAGTAACAAATCATTCGTCAGGAAACGATTCGTGTTCTTGGCGTTGAATTATTTCTCTCATTAACTTCAAGAACTTCGAGATTCTCCGTTATGTTTTTCTTTCCTTATTTCTTTTTTTTTTTTTTTCTCATTTTGTTTTTACTTTAATTCCATCTTTATCCTTCTTTCACCCTTCCATCTCTCTCTCTCTCTCTCTCTCTTTCTCTCTTTTTCTTTATCTTTCAGCAGGAGAATATAAAGTCGGCAAGGATTTACTTGCACTTGAGGACAGGGGAAGAAGAGAACGCGGTGGTTTTACTTTAATGAAAGCTTCGGACGTTTTCCTCGTTCTTAACGACGTGCAAACAACGGATCCTTGAGTTTAATTACGCGATACACCTTTCCTCCTCATCTTTCCTAGATATATAATTTATGAGATAACGGTTACCTTCTAACCGTAACTTCTTATCTTTATCTTATAGAATATTAATCGATCAATCTTCAAATTATTCGACGAGATATTTTATCAAAACAAAAAGAATACAATATAAAAATTATATTTATATATATATATATATAGGAATACGTTCTGGTATCTTTCTTTTTTTTCAATTTATTCTGTTAAAAAAAATTAACATAATTAATTAATTTATTATTTCTATTTTGTATTTATTTTTGACATTATTGGACGAGATAATTGAACACAAGTTTTTATTAAAACAATATTATATATATTGTTTTAACAATATATATATATATATGTTTATTGTATTATATATATATATAATATTGTTTTAATAAAATATATATATAAAAATATATAAAAATATATAAAATATCTTTTTAATAAAATATATATATAAATATATAAAATATTTTTTTAATAAAATATATATATATACGACGAATAGAACATTTCAAAATCCATCCGATATATATAAGAAGTAAAATCATTAGAAAAAAATCTACTATTACTACTACAATTACGGAAAAGGAAACAAAAAGATATAAATTTTATTGGATGACACGGAAAACAAAGTTTCGTCAACAAACGTAGACGATTATTTAAAACGATCCGTGTCACCAGATAACGAGACCATTTTTATTTCTTTTCTTCTTTTAAACACCACCACTACTACCACTCTTACTATATTCTAGGAACATAGGCAAAAATCCGAAGGAAAATAATTAACGCGCGTGTCCCCGATTTTTTTTCTTTTTGTAATTTTCAACGCGATAGAAAGGGAGAAAATTTTTCCGCTATAACGACAGATCATTTCGTGATACGTTCTCTCGAAATGAAAAAACCATTGGGGTGGTTCTCCTACGTATGTACCACCCATTCATGTTCGCTGATGCTCGCCATTTTGAAACCCTCGTGAATCGATTAAATAGTACACCCTGTGTACTATTCATTTTTATATCGTCAAAAATATCTTTTATAATAACAAGTATAATATATAAGAAATCCTTACTTTGATGTTTCCTACATTTTTTTTCTTTCTTTCTTTTTTATTAAATTGTATTAAAAAAAGAAGAAGAAGAAAAAGAAGAAAAATTTCCAACGAATGTTTTTGCATTAATTAATCGTTTATTTGTGTGTTTTTTTTTCCAAGAAAATCAATTATTCATTCCACGAATATCAAAAAATTCTAACAAAAATGAACACACGTCTAATGAAATCAATGATAATAAATTAGCTAAGAAAATAAATGACTAAGATAAAAAGAAGAAAAAAAAAATAATAATATAATTAATTTAAACTATAAGGAAAAATAATAAACGAATAATATAATGCAAATTACGTGAATAAGTGTACGCGGTTTGAAAAAATAAAGAAAAGAAGTATAAGAAGAAGAAGAAGAAGGGAAAATAAAAAGGAGTAGTAGTGTTTATACAGGGTGTACACATTAACAACGTTCTAGAACCGAAGTCAACTATAGTACTCGTCAGAAATTTTATTCCGCTCTGTTAATCTCTTCATACATACTCAATTTTAAGTAGAACGATCATGTGTGTTGAGTTAGTAAACGTGTGTTGTGTCAGCTGACAGTCGATTTGCTTGTCCTATGAAAAAAAAAAAGAAAATACAGAAAAGAGGACTGTTCATGCGAACGACACCCTTAATGCTTTAACTCGTTCGTTCCTTTTCTATTTCGTTCAGTTCCGTTTCGTTTCGTTTCTTTCGTTCAAACATAAGTTTCAACCCTAACTACAACGATAGTTATCATTTATACACTTTACCGACAGTCATTGCTTATTTATTCTGACTTCCCAACCTTATTTTCTTTTCTTCGAGTAATAACGTTCTCATTACTTCGTATTTTTTAACAAATAATTTTAAAGGAAATGTAATTTCGTAAAGAATGAGGGTTGTATTAATTTTTATATTTGATATTTATAATACATCGCGTATGTTAGTATGTTATTTTTTTAAACGATTATTTATAAAGTGTGTGCATGATGAATTATCGAAAATCATTATTCAAAGATTAATATGAAAAATACATTTATCAAAATATAATATTAAATATATTATTAGTTTTTTTTTCATTTTCAATTTGTTGGTAAAACATTATATATATATATATATAACATATAACGTTTAATATTTTTCTGTACTATTTTCATTACTATTAATTTATCTAAAAATTATTATATAATTACATTGATATATTCTCAATTAACACGATTAATAATTACATTAATATATATAGATATTATTATATTAATAGATATATATTATAATATTCTATTATATATATAGTAATATAATATTTTATATGTATAATATATTTTAATATATTACATTACATTATATATTACATTTAATATATTACATTATACTATATTAATATACATATATAATATATTACATTAATATATATCTATTGTCATATATATCAGAAAATTATGTCAATGTTATTATAAAAAAGTAAATGTATCTTTAATCATTAAATTATTATACTCCTGTACATATAATCATGATAATTTTCATTCCCATAACGTATAAATGTTTAAACAAAACTCAATGAAACCATCTATCATTCTATTTATATGTCTCTTCTCTCTCTCTCTTTCTCTCTCTCTCATAGAGATATTTTTCATCCCTTGTCAGAATTGCCGAGGAACGAACGAACCTTTTATCTTCCAGATTGCAGGTCAATTTGGAGTGTTGCTACGAGCCAGTGCCAATAGGAACCGAGTCGTGGCTGGATTAAAGAGTACCCTGGGTGTTCCTTGGGGAATCCTAGTGAGAATACAGTGAAAACGAAAAAAGAAGAAAAAAAAAAAAGGAAGGGGAAAAAAAATAGTATGTGTATACACTCTCATATATATATATATATATATATATACACATCATCAGTCTATATACATGAGTGTACATGTATGAATATATATAACATTATGTATATACATGAGTGTATATGTGCTGCATGAGTGTAAATTCATGAGTGTAAATGCATGAGTATATACGTATGTGTATGTGTATGTGTATGTATAGAAGGGACAATTCGTCCATTTGCACAGGATATTATTTTAAGCGAGATGTGAGCCGTCATCCCCGTTGGGTGGGACGTGACACGAATTGGGGAAAAGAAAAGGGGGAAAAAAAAGCGATACTAAGGGTGGAGACGAAATAAAGTGAGAAAAAGTAAAAAAAAAAAGAATTCATGCTAAAGGTAAGAGAAAAGAAACGAAATATACGTATATATATATACATGGTGTTTCACGTTTTAGTAGTTTTAATATTGAAGCAATTGAAAGAAGAAGGTTCGACACTATAACTGAAATTTCATATTTTATGCGATCATTTTTTGGATTATTATTTTATATTACTTTTAGATAGATGTTGTTTTTTTAAGTGAAGGATATTTATTTATCAAAGGGGTTTGTTGATTATTTAAATGATTTTTGGGAATTTAATCTTGTATTTGTTCTTTTATTTTATTTTTTATTTATTCTTATTTTTCTGTGTTTTATTCTATTTTTGTTTTCTTACTCACAGTTAAACTCTATGGGGTTGTCACAATGAAAAGATTATATATCAGAATAATTGAAGTATTTTATATGAGAAATTTTTCGAGTGACATTTGATACACGACATATTATTATATTATTTGAAATAAACGTTTCGAATTTTAATTAAATTTTTGTAGAAGCAGCGAAAAACGTTAACACACATATGTTAACATATTTCTTTTTTTTTTTCTTTTTTTTTAAGAAAGAATTTCTTTCACCGAAATTGTAAAAAGACAAACGTTTTATTTCGTAAAAATAAAAATATTATTGTACGCGTTATATATATTATATAACTCTCTTTGTAATAACGCGAATCTTACTTACGTTGCTATACTAATTGGTTTTGTTATTTAATTTAATTAACCGAAGGGAATTTTGTAGAACTTAATTGAGCAAAAAAAAAAGAAATATATTTTTAGAATATTTTCGTTTTATAACGAATGGAAGAAATAACAAAGAGAGAGAGAGAGAGAGAGAGAGAGAGAGAAAGATAGATGAAGAAGGAAACTGAGAAATCGTAACGCGTTCTCTCAGAAACGCGGTAATTAAAGCGAATCGTTCGTTGCTCTAGGAGTTTAAGCGACGACGGTGATTCGCGGAGAAAATCATCTTGAAGCGAGGTTCTATACCTCGAAGAAGAGAGGAGGAATACGGATCGGCAGAACACCAAGCGGAAATTGCATTCTCTCACTCTCTCTCTCACTCTTTCTCTCTGTCACACTCTCTTGTACTCCTTCATTCTGTTCTTAAGTCAATCGCATTACTATGAAAGAGCGAGAGAAAGACGCTAGAAATATATATATAGATAGAAAGGGTGAGAAAGGGGTGAGGGTGAGTAGAGAATGAGAGAGAAAGATGGTGATGGAGTGGGAAAGGGGGGGGGGGGTTTGAAGTCGACAACGAATCGATTGCCATGCGCTAATTAGCTATACAAGAGGAAGCGAGTTAGGAGACTTTACCCTCTTCTGTAAGAGAATCCCCTTTTAATTTCCTCTCTCTCTCTCTCTCTCTCTCTCTCTCTCTCTCTCTCTC
>JACGWG010000033.1:1353400-1375983 GCA_023678865.1 Polistes exclamans
TCTCTCTCTCTCTCTCTCTCTCTCTCTCTCTCTCTCTCTCTTTCTTTCTTTCTCTCTTAGACTCTCTCTTTTTCTCTTTTTCTTTATTTTTTGATTTTTGATTTTGATTTTGATTTTCATCTTATATTTCTTCGAGCAAACGAAGAAAGTAAGTGAGTGAGTGAGAGAGAGAGAGAGAAGGATGCATGTTTTTTTACGTAGAAGAGCACAAAGTTCGTCTACCTTTCCCACCCCTTGCACCTACCCACCACCCACTTTTAAACGTCTCTTTTAATAATTACGCATTGATCGGCCACTTTTTCCTTTTTTTTTCTTTTCTTTACTTTACTTTTCTTTTCTTTTCTTTTTCTATTTTCTCCGGTTAAACAAGTTTTAATTGTAAGCAGATTTTGTTTTTCATTTTTTGTTTTTTTTCATATTTTCATTCAATCTAATGATCGTATACAAATTCATATATATATGAACCTTTATAATATAAATAAATATAAATAAAATATATAAATAAATCTTTGCAGATTGATTTATAACTCGATATGGTATTCTACGCGTAGACAAAAGAGTGTACTTTAATTTAATATAAAAATCATTAATATTTATTCACTTTTAGTATAAAAAATATTTACCAAAACTTTTCAAAGAAATTGCAAAGATGCACAATTAACAGACTCAAAAATTCTTTTCGTTTTTTCGCGTGGTAGGCTCGAAACTTTTCGACCTACCGTCGTATATTAGCAAAAGCAGAAAAATAAATCCTATCTCATGGGAAATTATATTCTCCCGTTTTAAAACATTTTCAATTTACGAACTTACCGAAAAAAATTTTTGTCTTTCCCCCTGCCTCCTCGCCTTCCCACAAATTGAGATTTGTTACGGTTGATCGCATAGTGTGTGTGCAAGGATAGTTGGATTAAAATAGAAACGAATATTTGTGCTAGAAAAAAAGATATAAAAAGAGAAATATAAATTCTAATTAAAAAACCATACATTTTTTTCCCCAACACGTGCGAATCATTCGAATTAAACTATAATCTCAAATCTCAAATTACTTTAGATGAAGAATACTTACAAACAATCCATAAAACCCATGCCAAAAAATTATCACAAGCGAAATTACACTAAACATTGATGAAAATTAATGAAAATTATATTTCTTAACTCGTTGTACTTATTTTATGCAGTCTTATACATAATTACTTTCCTGTAAACATGATTTTCGTATAAGGTTTGAATTAAATTCGATGGACAGTTGTACGACACGTAGAACTTTCTAGTAAAACTTCCTCTCATTCGCAGAGTTCCAACGCGTATTTCCCTACCCCCCTTCCTCACTCCACCAAACACACACACGCACACGCACAAATACATAGAATCATCGAAGTCAAACTTTAACCGGAATTCTAGAACGGGATGAAAAAAGAGGAAAGTATGAGTGGATTGAAAGGTAAAGGAAGTCTGTAAAGGGTGAATGGGGGTGAAGTGAGGGTTAAAGGGGTTAAGATGGGGTTAAGGAACAGCGAATACCAGGGCAAGGTACGACGAATTTTGTTTTTCTTTTTTTTTTATATTTCCTTCCTTTTCTATTATAGAATAGCAGCAATTTTACGAACGTCTTGTGAAAGATCAGAAGAAGAAGAAGAAGAAAAAGGGCAAGAAAGGCTAGACATTCCATTTCGTGGCTTTTACAGAAAAGTAGAAAATCGACTTTGAAAGGCATCGACACACATAAGGACAAATTTTTCCCTCTAGGATTTATACTAACTCAAATCTTCACCACAACCATCACCACCATAACTTCTGTTAGGTGTACGCCTATTCTAATCTGCCTGCAATATGGCACACTACCTGCTTCTTTATTATCATACTTCTCTATTTCATATTGTGAGTTAACTTGTGTATCTGTATGAGTATGTGTAAGTGTGTATATATATATGTGTGTATTATGTTTCCCGTTTTATCGGAAATTGAAAATTTCACTGTCGAAAATTTCAGAATGGTTCTTTTCAAGCTCAACCCCCCCTCTTCAGCGTTATAGCCTTGAAATTTAGAAATTTAAAAAGCAATAATGTTTATAATAGTATTTGTAATAGGCATGTCAATCGAGAATGTGGTAAATACTTTTGATATATGTGTGTATGTATGCGTTAACGTTAAAGAACCAGTCCCTGTAACTTTATTTTACATCCAATAAATTTAGCATTTAACGAAAACGTTGAATTTATTCGTTTTTTTTTTTATTACATTCTATATAAAGGAAAAACAATTTTCATTCGTTATTATATTATTTTCCTTGAAAACGTACGTGAACAATTTTACTTCCTTTTTTCCCAAAGATTTTAAATTAATAATTCTTATCGTACTTTTTTCCCTACCAACCCACCCCCACCTCTCCCCTACCTTTATATAATTTATTTTCACGTCTACAGGTGAATAAGGCATTTTTTTCCATTATACATTCTAAATAATTTTCCTTTTTCTTTTTTTTTTTCTTCTTCTTCTTTTTAATTTATTATATTTTTTCTATTTTAATGGAGAAATATATTAATATTATATTGTATTATATTTATATATATATATTAATATTATTAAATATATTTGCAGGAATAAAGGTATTGTGTGTGTGTTGTGTTTTTCTTTAAAAATATAATACCCTAATTATAAAGTATAATTTAAATGTAATGAATATTCGTTTTCTAATGTAATTACTGATAAATAAGTAGTCCTGTTCCTTCGAAACTGAGAGAGAAAGAGAATGAGTTAAGCGGGTTCGGGTTGAAGCTCGAAGGTTGGAAGGTGACTCTCCCAGGAAGAGAAATTACCGTTCGCATTAGGTAAAGGAAACTTCTTGAATGCTCGAGAAACGACGACCAACGAACTCCTCCGGTTTCCTTTCATAGACGATTTCTGGTTCCACTACTACGACTTATATAATATATATATAATATATATATGCTTATAATGTATACGGGGTGTTCAAAAAGGTTAAGATCCAATTTTATATTACGACAAACACACAATCAATTATTTTTTTTATAATTATTTTCTTTCCTATAAGATACAATTAATTCATAAATTAACGAATTAACGAATAAACAAATTTATTGTTTAAATAATACGTATTTAAATTCATAATAATTAATCTTTTAAATCGTTCGATTCAATTTTTTTCTATTCATGAGATTATCACACGCATGTGTGTATTAGTGTAATAGAAATTATTCTAAATGTTTGTATAATTATATGCATTTATTTTTATTTTTTAATACAATTAGAATGTTATTTATTAATTCGACGAATTGAAAGAACCCTTTCTTAATGAAGAACAATTTTTCAATACTTTTGTTTTTTATTTTTTTATTTTTTTTATACCTGTGGTAATAAATCGTAAAATATATTTACGATTAAATACATTTTTATGTAATAATTATATTAATTTATTTCGTTTTTATTTGATATCAGTAATACGTAATATAAGTTTATTCTCAAACTGTTTGGACACCCAGTATATATATATAAACTGACTCCATCGTAATTTTTATGAATTTTTAGCGACACAGATATTCAACGTTTTATACTGAATGCTTTTCATCCACTTCTTTTTCTTCTTCTTCATCTTCTTCTTTATCATCATCATCATCTTTCATATCGCAATTACTTTTTTTTTTATTTCCACTTGAATAGTTAATAATTTTGTCGATAAAATTAACTTTTATAACATTCTTCCCTTGAACGTTGGTGGTACGCTTGATTATAATTTATTATTTAAAAATAAAAAAACAACGTTTTCTTTAAACGATACGAATTCTTTTGATAGATTCCTCTCTGTATAATATTCATTGTAAGTATATTATTATTTATCTTATTATTTATCTTTTTAATTTATATTTTTTCTTTTTACTTTTTCAATGCTTACGTATCCATAGATTAAAATATTGAAAGCACAATTTTTTAATTCGTATAGAAAATTCATTTTGTATATACACACACAATCTTAATTTCTGATTCAAAAGATTATATTCCGTTTGTATACGTTTCTTTTACGAATAAATATATATATGTTATATATAAAATTTATTTGAAATATTTAACATATTTTATTGATCACTCACGTTAAGAATAAATTGTATACAAAATATCGACAGATTCGTTCTCAGTATATTAATAATTAATATAATTTTAATGTAAAAAAGTTAAAAAAAATTTCTTTTCTTTATCTTTTATTATTATTTCTTTCAATAAAACGGGTTTAATCTATCAAATAAAATTATCGAAATACTAAGCTTTGAAATATAATATAATATGCTATACGATATTATTGAAAATTCGAAATCGTATGACAAACGTTGGCGAATATTATTTATTAATTAATTTTTCTATTTATAATTAATTCCTCGTGTGGCGGTAACACATTGTTTTATTTATTATTTCAATGGTAATACTAAAATTAATCGATATTATATTGTCACATACACACACACACGTTATTTTATTATAAATTTATTCTTATATTATATTTATATATAATATTCAAGTTGTTGCTTTGAATAACTTTGAATTTTGGAAGTTTGATAAACCCTAAATTACTCTTCTCTTACACAATTATCTTGCATTTACGTTTAGACGAAAGTTTATCTCATCCATCTTCCTATCTAAATCCTATAGATATGATTATTATTAACGTTTATGGTTATAATACAATATTACGTTTATATATTCATTTAAAAAATATTCATATCAAATATATTAATTAAAACAATGAATACTTTAATTCATAATATACCTCAAAACGAAACGAAACGAATAATTATAATAACAAAATTAATAACCGTAATTGATAATTATCACCCATTGAAAAAGAAATTAATTTAATTGGAAAAACACATTTGTTTGATAATTTCTTTTAGATAGTGGTCAAAATTATCATTGAAACAAAAAATTGTTTGATTTATTTCGAAACATTCTATATATTTTTTCTACCTTCCTATCTTTATTATCAACTTTTTTTTTTCTTTTTCATTTCTCTCGCGCTTGTTTCGTTACGAACAAGTTTTTGCTCGTTCGCGTTAAAAGCAGGAGGAGGATCAGGGGTTCGAGGGCGAAGGTCGGGGGGGGGGAATACTTAAATTACATTCTAAAACGCCGAAGTAGCCAAAGTTGTTCCGGAGCTTTAAATATTTAAGAACGTACCTACGTGACTGAAGGTACATGTAAAATTTACTAAACTTTCTTACTGGCGTATTACAACTGGAAAGTTCGTTAATGCAATAGCTGACTGGTTATAAACGAAGTGATGTCATTGCGATAAAATGGATAACGTCAACGACAAAAATTTTATAATCATATTTTATTTCATAAAACCCATTTCTTTCTTCTTTCTTTTTTTGCGAACGAAATAATGAAACAAATGTTTTTCATTTTTCTTTTTTCTTTTTTTATTTCATATTCAAGCATTTTTTTGTTTTCCATTTATTCACACCTCGCCAAGAATTTCTAAACTCAAGTGAATCATTTTTGCACTATTACGAGATTAATTATTTTTTACTATTCCACGTATTTTTGATAAATTTTTGAATAATTTTTAATATCAATTTTACGATTGATGTATCGTAAATAAATTGATAAATGTTTAATCAAATTTTTGTTTAAAGAATTGATTTGAATTATTAACTTATCGAGAAAGTAATTTAGTTTTTATTTTGTATGTTTAGATAAGAATACACACATATATATGCAAGTTTGTTGTTCGTGTAATCATTTCTTAAGGTTCACAATCGTTTGAAAATATATTACGATGATTTAAATTAAATATGAAAAAGAAAAAAAAAAAAGAAAATTACAATATTCCAAGGTAATAGAAAAGAATCGAAGAAAAAAAGAAAGAAAATTAAACGAATTCTCGTTGAAACGTAAAAACGTAATAATATAATTCGAACGAATAATAACTTTGCATTAAAGTTATTTTAATTTTTTTTTTTTTCTTTTATATCGTTAAATCACATATTATTTTTCTTTTAAACGTTTTTCTCATCCTTGACCTACGATTTAATTAAACGTTAAAATAAAATAAAACGTCATATAAAAATCGATTATTACTTTGTATTTGACGATAAAGAAAATACTCTCGGCGAACAAATGTAACATTTTATAAAATAGAATTACGTTTACCGAGAGAAACATTCAATTGAATTGTTAATGGAATTAACAAATACAAAAAATAAAACTCAAATAAATTATATTCCATATATATATATTGAATAAACCCTTTGTGGATTTGAAAAATAAGAAAAAGAAAAACAATACAAAATGAATATATATATATTAATGTAAAACTATATAAATATATAAATAATTCTATATATATAATTTATATATAATTTTAAGAAAAATATAGAAACTTGAAAATAAATTAGAAAAGGAAAAAAAGAAAGAAAGAGAGAAGTAAAAGAATGAAGCTTTTAATTTTCTTCGGCAACCATTTCTCGTTTCCTTTTTCTAATAGACACACACGTATATATATAATATATATACACCTTACACATTTATACGTGTAGAAATACACGTAGATACACACAGAGACAAATATGCGTATTTATACGTATGTGTAGGAGCTTTTGTATCAGGAAAGGGAATAGAAAAAGTCATCGTAAAGCATTGCAGGTGTACGATCTTGTTTCCTCACCAATTACTACCTATCTCCAACAGAAATACTTACAGACACACATACACACATATATATATATATATATATTTACACGTTAATCTTTCTTCTTCGTGTCTCCCCCCTCTTCAATATTTCCTCCTTCCAGGAAGAAGAAGAAGAAGAATAAAAAAAAAAAAGCATGAAATCGTTCTATCTTTTTTCTCACGAGACCAAAGTACGATAACACACACATACACATTGATAATAATATATCTATATGTGTATGTACGTGTGTAGAATCCTTGTAAGATCTTTAGGTTTCGTCGTTAATCATTCCCGATGTCTACGTGGTGGGATTTAGCAAATAAATGAAATTATTACACAAGGAATGGTAACCTCGGGGATAGGTTTGAGAGGATAAGGAAAGGGAAAAAGGGATTGCTGTGGGCTGATAGTCGTGGGTGGGTTTGAGAAGTAGAATCTTACACGTCGATTGACGACGAAAGACGGGAAAGTGGAAACTGTGAAAGGTGGATAGGATTTATCTATGGGTTATTATACTGTTCGGGCGTGATAAGACTTTATCTTAAATTCGCGGTTCCTCTTGTGAATAAAAACGGATAGTTAGATAGATTGATAGATAGATAGATAGATAGATAGATAGATGAGTAAAGGGTGAGAGAAGGAAAAAGGTTTGGAAAGTAATTTTTACAATTATTAACGATTTAACTTACCCTAACGTTTCTTATTGTCAAGGGATGGTGAGATTCAATAGAATTTTATTTTCTCTTACCTGTAATTATAAAAAAGAAAATAGTTTATAATTTATTTTGTTTAATTTTTAGATTATTGTATTATTTTATATTTGTATTCGGGTACCATTTGTATATTATATTAGATATATATATTATTTTTATAATAATTATTATTTAAAGCAAGTAATATATATATAATTATAATATGTAATATATAATATTATTATAATAATATATAAAAAAATATATTATATTAATAATATATATAAATAAATATATTATATTAATTATAATAATATATAATATTATTTAAAGCAAGTAATATATATATAATTATATTATATATATATAATTATTATAAAAATAATATATATATTTATTATATACTAAATATATATATAATTATTGGATTATTGTATTATTTTATATTTGTATTGTACCATTTGTATATTATATAAGACATATATATATATTATTTTTATAATAATTATTTTATTTAAAGCATGTAATGTATTTTTGAGCATATATGATATATTTTTGTATAACATATATTTATTGGAATATGTATTATAATATTTTTTGCAAGAGCTTATTTCTTTTTTTATATTTTTTTTCCTACGTGTTCCTAAAAGAGATAGAGGTAGAAATTTGTAAAAAAAGATCTATCACGTCTAAGCTCGACATTCATATTTCGTTTTACGAGCTTTCGTGACATGGAAAAATCGGCGATACGGAAAATAAGATACTTTAACGATCCTAGATCTCTTCCCATCGATTTAGGATCTTGTTTGGGTAACAAGCGTGACAGAAATTTGAATAAATAGGAATTACTTATTTGCGTGGATAAGTTTCAACCATTTTTTTTTTTTTTTATTTCAATCTAAAATGTAATATACATATATATATATATATATATATTTTGTAAAAAATTGGAGAAACGCGTATGCATGCTTATTGCTAAAAAAATTTACATAATAATATTTATATATATATATCTCACAATAAAACATATTTTATTTGAAAAAATAAACCAATTACGTGAGCGTAATAAACGAATATAAAAATCAACATACTTATTATTTAACTATAAATTTATTTCGTTAATTTATTAACCCCCAAATAAGTATACAAATAAATTCATTCAATTCATTATTCACCAATGAAAAATATATTTGAAAATAAATATACATATACTTGATAGAAAAGAATAAGAAAAAAGAAATAAAAATAAACGAGTTAAAAAAGGGGCTTCAAGAATAGGATGAAGAAAAGGTGAAGAGGGGTAGGGGGTTGGAAAGGAGGGAATAAAATATTTGAGAAATTAGATATAGGATTCGCTTAAGGCATCTTATACGATGGTAGTTTTTGCATTAACACGTAATGCAATGGGAGTTAGGGGGTGGGGTAGGTGTGGGTGTAGGGTTTACAATAAATCAAGAATATAAATTGTCCTTAGTGAAGTGTTTGTTTCGTTGAGCTCTTGGTACGTGGTAAAACTTAAGCACGTATCATCCCTAGCGACAGGCGGTGGGGTGAAGTATAGGGGTAGGGGGAAGAAAGGGGAAGTTCACTAAAACCCAAAAACTTTATCGTCACGGTACACGTTTGTCAGGGTTGAGCGATGAAGACGAAGTAACGCAATAAAAAAAGAACAAAAAAAAAAGGTAAAAAGGAAAAATTTACGAGACAGATGACTCGTTTAAAAGGGACGAGTGTTCTTCACCTGTGAATCTTTTCTTTTTTTTTCTTTCTACGAAGTTAAATAAAAAAGTAGAAAAAGATAGGAAGAAGATAGATAGATAGATTGTTTTTGTTTGATGTAATAAAAATGATTATTGCATATTTTAATAAAGTTCTTGTTTTTAACTTGACGAATAAGTGTGCATCTACTTTTCATTCATCTTTTCTTTTTCTTTTTTTTATTTTACCTTTTTGTTATTAAAAATGCTTTTTCTTAAGACACACTTATATATTTATTATTATGTATGTTTATATAGTTATACAATTATATGTAATAATACAAATAAAATTTCAAAGTATATTATTATGAAAGAATATTTTGTTCAGTCGTTTAAGTTTTAAAACACATATACACACACACATACTCTGTAGATTTAAATATATGTAATTATTAACTATATTATATTAATTTGTTAAAGCAAACGCGAGAGATATGATATGATAAATATCGATAGAAATATATCGTAGTAGTATGTTATCGATTTTGAACATTTTCGAAACATTTAAAACGCATTCAAGTTTGTTTTTCGTCGAACTAGGAGGCAGATATCCCTTTGGGGTGATCGGTTAAAGGATATTTGATATTTGCTGCATCAAAATCCTCGAGGGAACTATACGATACTCGTTCAGCTAGCCAATAGCGAGTTTTATTAGCAATATATATAGTTGCATTGATACATATATATTTATATATATATATATGTATAGGAAGTTTTATTCGAAAAAGACTAAAACTACGTCAGATTGATCGTCCTCTAGGGAAGTACTTATTTTATAAAAAAAAAGAAAGAAAAGAAATAAAAAAAACTAAAATAAAGAAAAATAAATCAAACTCACATTAAACATACTCGTAAACGAACTATTAGTTTCGATTCTATTTCAAATAAAATCACAGATTATCAATAATTATTACAAGACACCTTATATATAATGAGATGTTTCAGATTATTCTGAAATTTATTATAATAAATGTGAACGTATTAAAATAATATAAAAAAATTAATAATTTATATATACTTATATATTAGTAATATAATATTTAATTATTATTTTCATTATTATCTAATTAAATAATTATCACAGCTATCTCAAATTAATATATAGAGAATATATTTTCTTTACATATATAATATACACGAATACATAGAAAAAGAAAGAAAGTGAGAGAGAGAGAAAAAGATAGAATGAACTACAGATGAGATATTCGAAAAGTTTCATCTCCTTTGCATGACGTAAAAGAGAAACGAACGAATAGCTGAGGGTATGCTTTTAAGAAGGTTGAATAATATTGGCGGAAAGCGAGTAATACGATAATGAAGGAAGCCCTTTATCTAAGTACTATCCTTTTTATCTTCTCACCCTTTAGAAATTCTTCAAACCTTTGTCTACGAATTCTACTCCGAGAGAAAGTCTTACACGAGTTTGCATTTAAATATTTTTCAAGTATCACTCATCTAATTCTAATTTTTTTCATTAATACATTTTAATATTTTCATATTTTTCTTTTTTTTTTTTTTTTAATATTATTCATTTCGTATTCTCCAATTTTAATATCATATTTTCTATATCACCATATTAATATTACTAATATTTTAATACGTAAGATACAAAATAATGAACATACAATTTGTTTAATCTATAAATTTTATTGTATTAAATAAAATAAAATTCATAATTTAAAAGATAAAAAAAAATGAAAGAATTAATAATTAATCCTTGAAATATATTTTTTATTCGAAATGTTGAATGAAACGTTTGTCCCGAAATTGTTTTTGATTTTCTTTTCGTTAACGTTTCAAATATTATACAATTTCTTTTTCTATTCATTTCTTTTCGAGAAAGATAAATAGATAGAAAAAGAAAAAGAAAAAAAGAAAACAATATAAAGAAAGTCGATCGTGGACGAGTTTTGAAAACTTAAACGCGTATTTTTCCAGGTTAAATTTAATAAAACGCGTATCCCACTTTTCTAGAATTAAAAATACGCAGACGAGACCAATGGGTGCTGTTAACCGTTAGGTGGGAAAAGGAGAAATGGAGAGAAAGAAAGAATGAAAGAAATGGATAGGGGAGGGGGTGTTTAAAAAAAAAAAAAAGAAGAAAAAAGTACAAATAAAAATTCGTCATGTTCGAAAAAATCGTGGCTGGAGGTGCAATAAAGAGGAGAATACCGAAACGGTGGTGAGTGGGGTGGTGGTGGGGACGAGGGGGGAAATCGTTGGCAAAGTTCGCGTGCAAAAAAGCTTTTCCTTCTTCTTTTGTATTTTTTTTTCTCTAATTTTTTTTTTTTCTACAACCCTGAAAGTAAAAATAAAGAAAAAGAGAGCAGAAAAAAGAACTACAAAAGAAAATGAGAGAGAGAGAGAGAGAGAAAGAGAAAATAAATAGCAACGAAGAAAAAAATTGAACGATAGGGGATGAAAATGAGTGAGAGGAAGTTGTGGTGGTGGTTGAGGAGGAAGGGGGTAAAAGGAATTAAAAATAGGTGAAGAAAAATCGAACGACTAGTACTCGTTCGCACTTTCAAAACGCGTTCTTCTCTTCTATTCATTTTTCTTCTATCCGAACGCGTTAATTAACTTTCATTTCGGTATGGCGTTCTCATTTCGTCGAATATTTCGATCAATTTCAACGATTTTTACTCTACCACTTTGCAATTAACATTTGAATTATTTATCATTGGGTGGTATTATTATTATTATTATTAATATTATTATTATTATTAGATTCGTTTGAGAATCCGGTCATTGAATATGAAAACACGTCCTTTTTTATTTTATATATTATATTATTTTATTTTATTTTATTTTATTTTAGGGGATCATAATGATTTCTATATTAAATTAAAGTGCACTCTTTTGTCTACGCGTTGAATACTTTGTTAAGTTATAAGAATCAAATGTAAAGTGCAGAAAATGTCTGTGAATCCAATGCTGTAAAGTGAGCATTTTTGCAATTTCTTTGAAAAGTTTCGGTAAATATTTTTTATACTAAAAGTACATAGATTTTATTGATTTTTATATTAAATTAAAGTACACTCTTTTCTCTACACGTAGATTACTATATCGAGCTATAAATTCAGCATGTAAAGTTCAGAAAATGTCAGAGAATGCAATGCTGTAGATTGTGCATCTTTGCAATTTCTTTGAAAAGTTTCGGTGAATATTTTTAAAACTTTTCGCAAATAGATTTTAATGAAACTTATATTAAATTATAGTGCGCTCTTTTGTCTATAAGTAGAGTACAAATTTGTGTTATAAAACAATCTACAAAGGTTCATAAAATGGCAGAGAATGCAATGCTGTAGATTGTGCATCTTTGCATTTTCTTTGAAAAGTTTCGGTGAATATTTTTAATACTTTTCGCAAATAGATTTTAATGAAACTTATATTAAATTAAAGTACACTCTTTTATCTACACGTAGAATACAATTTTGAGTTATAAATAAATCGGGAAAGGTTCATAAAATAGCAAAGAATGCGATGCTGCAATTTATTTCCTACTTTGCCAATACTTTAAAAAGTTTCGGCGAATATTTTTTATACTTTTAGCAAATAGATTTTAATGATTTTTATATTAAATAAAAGTGCACTCTTTTCTCTATACGTAGAGTATAAATTTGTGTTATAAATCAATTTGCAAAGGTTCGAAAAATGGCAAAGAAAAGAGTAATGCCTAAAACCAGGCATTGTTAACATTGCCGGCCTAGGTTCCAAACCACCCCCGGCAATGTTAACAATGCCTGTTATTCACATTGCCTAATCCGCCAACTTTTCTTTGCCATTTTTTGAACCTTTGCAAATAGATTTATAACACAAATTTGTACTCTACGTGTAGAGAAAAGAGTGCACTTTAATTTAATATAAGTTTCATTAAAATCAATTTGCAAAAAGTATTAAAAATATTTGCCGAAACTTTTCAAAGAAATGGCAAAGTAGGAAAAAAACTGCAGCATCGCATTCTTTGCAATTTTATGAACCTTTCCAGATTGATTTATAACTCAAATTTGTATTCTACGTTTAGATAAAAGAGTGCACTTTAATTTAATATAAGTTTCATGAAAATATATTTGCAAAAAGTATAAAAAATATTTGCTGAAACTTTTCAAAGAAATTTCGAAGATGCACGACTTACAGCATTGCATTCTCTGACATTTTCTGAACCTTTGCAGATTGTTTTATAACGCGAAAAGATACTCTACGTGTAGACAAAAGAGTGCACTTTAATTTAATATAAGTTTCATTACAATCTATTGACTTTTAGTATAAAAAATATTTACCAAAACTTTTCAAAGAAATTGCAAAGATGCACAATTTACAGCATTACATCCTCTAACATCTTATGAAGTTTACATGCTAAATTTATAACTCGATATGGTATTCTACGCGTAGATAAAAGAGTCTACTTTAATTTAATATAAAAATTGTATACCTTTTTTAAATTACTTAAAGGTATATATATTATAATGAATACTAAATACATTATATCGAACTCTCGTCTGTAAAATTATTTATTACTCACTTATACCAAATTTATTTGCTGTATTCTTTTTTTCAACTTTATTCCGATCGAATTTATTCTTTATTTCAATACTTTTATCTCAACAAAACAAAAAAAAGAAGTGAAAACAATAGAAAAGTAAACTTCGATAGAATGAGACGTATGTTTACATTTTATATCAGACTCAACCAAGTTTTCAATTTCAACAATAAAATAAAACGTGTGTTGCTTATGATAATTAAAATATAAAATAAATATTCTTAATTTTGTATTCGATCGATCAATTTATCACAAATACAACGTCAATGAATATTTTTCATTTTATTGCCCCGATTCAACGTAATTATTTATATTATTTAACAAAAAGATAGTAACAATCCTATGATCCTGTTAATTAATACAATTAACAAGAAGACTATACTGATAATTAATTTCAAATGATATTAGGTATCAAAGAACGCAATAAAGGGTGAAACGGTGAAGGGTGTGTTACGCCAAATCAATGGAAATTGGTAAGATAGAGTTAACTGAAGATAGAAGGAAGGGAATTTCACGAAGGGTTTAGAACTGAATGGTCGATAATAAATTGTCAATGTGTTTTTCGCTTAAATCAAGCCTCACTTAAAACGAGTGGGAGTGGGGTGGGGTTATTCGTGTAATAAATTAATGCACTTCCGTCAATGTTCGTCTACATTTTGTTTATCTTTTGTCATATTTTTTTGTTCTTTTTAATTGAACATTTTCTATTGTTAATTAAGTTTCAGTAGTTCGAAAAGTACTGAATCTTTGTTTAAAGAATTTCAAAGGGTGGATACACGTGATGGGGTTTTGTATTGAAACCTTTCTTTTGGAATAAGGGTGACGATTCGTATGAAAAATTGATTTTATTGGACTTGTAAATTCATTCGTTGAACGTTCGGTGATACGATAGAAATAAAAAAGGAAGGAAGGAAGGAACGAAGGGTTGGAAGGGAAGGAAGGGAAGGAAAGTAAAGATAGGACCCAAGTTAAGTTCCTTTGCTTTAGGCTATTCTCACAATAGGGTGGTCCTTGAATTACACGAGCAGTGCTTAAGAGAAACGACGGTACTATAGTTGGTACTATAACGAAAGTAGGTGCTATAGAATAGCACGAAAATGTGAGATGAGAAGGAAAGAGAATTATATACCGGGTGTTATTCGTTTCTAATCCTAATCCGTTCTTTCGAACTATTTTAATTAAATTGTTATTTATATTAATTGATAGGTATATATTGTAAACGATTAATTACAAATTTATATACAAATTTATAAATCATTTCTATACGTTTGTGTAAGATTACCATATACTAAATCAAACAACCAATCATTTTATTATTTATTCTAAATTTCTAACATAGATATATTATTTAATATTTAATTTAAAACATATGATATATATAGATAAACACAAAAATAAATATTTTAAATGACAAATAATAATAAATAAATTCAATGAAATAAACAAAATCTAAAAATTGTCCACACATATGTAATTAATTTTTCCAATAAAATAATTTGTGTTAAACAAATCATTGATATAAAAATGAAACACCCTGTATGAAAAAGATCAAGCCTGCGGCTGGTGATATAGGAAAAGAGAAAGAAAAATAAAAAAGAAAAAGAAAGAAAAGGGTCGTCACGAGGATAGAAGAACAGGAAACGTCCGTCTGAGCACAACCAACCCCTCCTCCACCTCCTTCACCAACACCCCCAACCCTTCCTCAGCCACTAATGGTTTACAAACAAACGATGATGACGTCAGGTATACCACCATGTAAAAAGAAAAATAAATGCAAGGGAGTAGTAAGAAAGAAAGATAGGGGCAGGCAAAGTGAAAACCAGAAAAGGGAAATGGGCCTGAATAATCTGAACCTTGCCAATTACGAATCATCGTAAAGACAAAAGCAAGAATCATGCCAGCCATGATTATTCATTTACTTTATGAGAAGGAGGAGGAGGATTCCCATTATTATCGTCGTCGTTGTTTTCATCAGCCGATGGGAATGTTTGCTTGTTACCACTCGTAATGGTTGCTTTGAAAAGCATTTATGATAAAACAAATAGGAAAATAATAATGTGTGATATATAGGAGAGAGAAATGATGTTTACCACGATATTGTATCATTTCAACAGATTCAATTTTTTTCATACTTTTAGCAAATGTGATCCAGTTTTTCTTTTTTTTTTTTATTTTTTATTTATTTTTCTTTTCGTCTATGATTTGTTTAGGAAATTCGAATTCCTTTTTCTAATTAAACAATAATTATATAAATGAAACAATATTGTCGATTATTGTTTGATCCTAGACAAATGTTTCTATCATCTTTTTGCACCCCACCCACCCCCCACGAAGTTATAATAATTTGAAATAAATTTATATAAACAAAAGTGTGTGTGTGTATCATTTTTTCATCGAATTTTTTCCTAGATAATTCCAATTTTTAATTAAATCGATTCCTTTATTATTTCATTTTTTGTTTTGTCATTCGTGTATTAATTCGTAAAAATTTTACCCCCTTTTTCTTATTTTTCGTTTGATTACTATTACTATTTATCTGAATATATATGCGAAAAATGAAAAATATTCGTACAAAAGGTTGAAATATCAAAGATAATATGAGAGATATACGATGTATATATCATCTCGTAATAAAACCAATGGGAATTAATAATAATCGATAAAAATGTGATATGTTCAACGTTTATAATTGTGTAAAACATCAAAAGAATTTTTCTCCTGCGAAATAAAATGTATTTGAAATTATATACAATACTTTTTATAATTCTCTTTGAATATTATTATTTCCTTTTCTATTATATTTGTATTATTATTTTGTTTCGTTTCTACGTCATCCACGACCATTGTCGTAACGTTGATAAAAAAAAAAAAAAAAACAAAAAATAAAAAATGATTCGCATAAAAAAAAAGAAAAAAAAAAAGAAAAAATATCAATCATACCTTTTTGCCTACCATTACTCGAGCAGAGAGAAAATTCACAAAAGTTTCCAAATGGTCACATACATATGTATATATATATATATTTATATGTGTGTTTGTATGTGTGTGTTTTTTATACGTGAGTTATTTTTCTCCCTTTAACAGAGAGAGATAGAGAGTGAGAGAGAGAGAGTGTACAGGATATTATTCATTGATAAATATTTCATTCTTCAAAAGTGTTACGAGATAACGAAAAAATTTACTAACAAAAATGTTCAAATAAAACTTCCAACCCTCTCCCAATTTTTTCCCATAGCATTCTGGAATGCAAAATCGTAAGCGGAAAACGTTTTAAAAGATACGAAATATTTGTAATCTCTTTTTGCAGGTTTTTTATTGATTGCTTTGAAACTGAAGAGAGAGAGAGAGAGAAAGAGAGAGAGAGAGAGAGAGAGAGAGAGAGAGAGAGAGAGAGTGATATTTGATACAAAATTTTGATGACACCGATAAGTGTTGTTCATCCTTTCATTTTCTATGTCTTTCTTTCTTTCTATATCTATCTGTAATCATTTTATTCTTCGAATAGATATTTAACAAATAACAAAACAATCTTAAAATATTTCATACTATACAATTAATTTCTATATTATAGTTAATTGTCATTTTGTATATTCTAATTGTTGGTAATAATAATTATTATTATTAAAATAGTACAATAAATAAAACATATTTTTGTCAGGTTGTACAAAAAATGCGAATTGTAAAAATACAATATTCAAAAATAAAAATAATATAACATAAGTGAAATACAAACAATTACAGAACAAATTACTAATGGTTTCTATTCTAATAATTGATGATAATTATAACTGTAATAAAAGTAAATAACAATTGGTTTAATGACTACTATAAGTACAATGGTAGCAATTACCCTAACAATCATGGTAATTACAATGATATTTATTACTATAATAATAGTATAGTAATAAAGAATAAGAAAATGATAGTCAATTTAACAATTCTTTCTTTATAGACGTAGCCCATGCTACGAAAAGTCGAGAAAGGTAGGTATACCTATTGGAAATCGATTTTATGGGGAATAAAATGTTGTTTTCGGTCTATGTTCGTTGTGTATGCAGCTCCCGGTATTGCACATGGTTCCCACCACACGTTACGTTTTACCAAGTTTTACACCACTGATTTTTCACGTTCGCGTTTTTATACGGTCCTGTATATATATATATATATATACACATACATACTTCAAATTTATAGCCAATGAAAATTTTTCCTTTCTATACTAACCTATACTAACCCTCACATTCACCAACACCCTCCCCCTACCCCCCTTCCCATATCTCGTGACTTTTAAAATTACTTTCGTGAAATTTTTACTTCGTCCATGAGTAAAACGTTTTTTTGAAAATTAAACAAATCCTCGAATTTGTTCTTTTCTCTCCCCCATACCACCCCCTCGTCTTCCTCATCGTTCTCTTATTTTTATCACCTCCCCCTCCGATCCCGTACACCCCCCACACTTATTCACACTTCATTATTATTTTATTATTCGTTACAATTATTATACTCATGTCACTCGTATAATTTTTTTTATCTTTTTTTCTCGTTCATTTATGGTTTTTTGTTTTTTTTTATTATTATTCTCCGTCTCATTCTCATTTCTATTCATTTTCTTCTTTACTCTATGGGGAAATGAACATTTTTAATTAAACGTAACGTTCGAGCACCCTTGTGTACGTTCGGTTTTTTTTTCCTATTTTTTTTTTTCTATGAAAAAGCGTTATGCTTTTATTCACACATTCGTATATATATGTTTCTTTCTTTTTTTAATTTACACTCCCTGTTAAAATTATTGTTTAAATATCGTACACATTCAATTTGTACGATTAAACGTTAAATCGGGTTCCAATGAATAATCGTTTAATAATATTTGAGTTAATACAGGGAAATACGTAGGAATTTTATATATTATATCGTGTGTGTATTTTAAATATTATGAATGATTATTTTATACGCGCGAGTAATCTTTAATAATAATAATAATGATTGGAACTTTTACGTTTCTATTCGTTGGTTTCGTTTCAATGAGACTTTTTTCATTCGAAACTAACGTGAATTTCTAACTTATGATTGGGGGTCAGTTAATTTTGATGAATATAAAAAAATGTTATTATACTTTAGTGACTAGTAAAATTTTTGTTATGAATAGGATTTGTTTCACCTGTTGTATATAATTTATCAAATAGTAGAATTATTATATTTATTTATTTAAAACTATCCTTTAATACAGTTGGATTACTAATCAGCACGAAGTATTTGTATAATACAATCCAATAGTATTGTAATATTACTAAACACTATTACTTATTATGAATATAATATTATAATTAACATTAATTTTCTAACACATGAATAAATATAATTAATATCGTTAGAACAAAACGTTGATATAAAAACATTGGAAGTACGATTAAATTGAAATGTAAATTGAGGATTCATCAAATTAACAGATATAATATGAATAAATCAATACTGTTAGTTTAATTGATTAATGTTTCATTAAACATTGTCTAATGAAGACAATGATTATGAAATATATTTTCTTATTTAAATATGAATAATAAAATTCATCTAATTATAATATTAAAGTAGATAAATCACAAGTATTATTTTTATATTATTTTCTATCATTATTTTATTATTATTAATCGTATCTCTGTGACAATAGTCACGTGTACACACACACACACACACACACATTTCAAAGATATAAAATAATTAAAATTATATAATACACATTTATATATTAAATATAGATATATTATAATTTGTATAACGAGTATAATATCAATCTTTTTTTATATTGAAAATAATTTATATTATTTGAAAAAAATATACAAACACACACACATATATATATATCTATCTATACAATCAATATATCTAAAAAAAAATCTAGTCAAACCAATGAAAAAACTATAACGAGATTGCAATAATTCCTGTGTTAATGGAACAGAAAAAGAAAAAAGAAAACGTAAAATAATTTAACGAGAGCAATATGATATCAACAAATTCCCTATAAAAGAATCCCATAAAGGTATTGAATTGGACGAGATTTACTTTACTTTCTTATGCCCGTATCCCTATCGAGATCGAAAGTCGATGCTGACTCGCATTGGCCAATCAAACGAGCAAATCTCGTTTTCCCAAATCGAACCACGGTGTTCTCTATCTCTATCTCTCTCTCTCTTTATCTCTCGTTTCGTTTCAACGACAAAATTTCTCTCATGCCAGTTTTCCTGCCACATGTTATTTTCCAACTATTCGTCTTTCTCCTACCACCCCTTCTTTCCAACCCCTCCCCCACCTCCTCTACCCCATATACCTATCCTTCTTCCACCCATTCTTCTCTTCACTATTCCTATCTATACATCTATCTATCTATCTATCTATCTAGCTATCTATCTATCTCTATCTTTCACTTACACACACACACACGTATACATATATGTATGTATATACATAGGACAGTGAATTCCAATTCGAACGTACGCATATTCCAATCTTTTCCCGCATGATCCTCGTCTCGAAAATGTTTCCAACCGAAATTCGATGCCTGGTTAAATCTCATAAATCGTTCGTGAGGGGTGGGTTGGGTTGAGGTGGGTGGTTACGAGGAAGAAGGGGTTTCAAACGATATCGAAAAAGGGGTAACGAAAATGGCCACGTTCCTTACACTTCATCGATTACATACTGGCATTTACCTTCTATTCCTCTTTTTTTTTTTTATTCCAATCGAATATTAGCTTTTAAATCGTAAGGGATACGTAGATTATTGGAATGACGTTAAACATTCGAACGTTTTTTTTTTGTTTTTTGTTATTTGTTTTGCCTTTTTTCCCATGGATTTTTGGATTACAAAATCTGACGTGTTTTTCTTTTCCTTTTTGTCATATTTTTGTTCGTGATTTATCGAATATTCTCGTTTGTTACGAATTTTAATCCATTAGGAGAGAAAAGGGGAGAGAGAGAGAGATTGTATTATTTAAAATACGTTTATTATTATTATTATTATTATTTTTTAAAATTATTATATTATCGAAATTAATATTCGATGTTATTATTCGATATTTGTTATTATTTGTATGTTCGAAAGAATTATTTTATTCGTTTTTTTTTTTTTTCTTTTCGAGAATCGTTTATGAAAAAATATGAAATTTATATTATTTAATATTATTAAATGAGAGAAAAATGTTTATATTTTTAATGTATTTAATAAATTGAATTTACAAATAAGCCTGATCGAAACACGTTAATAAATGAAATTAAACAGGGTTAAATTAAGTACTATATTTGTGTAGAAAATTTACGAAAGTATTTTATTGATCGTACCTCTCACGTGAAGCAATCTCTTAAATAGACTTTTACAATCCATGGTTATTTACGTTTATTCAACGACTCTTTATTTGAATATAGGTTAAATAAAATTAATGAAAGTTTAACATAAGAAAAAGTAACTCTATCTTTTAGTTCGAGGAATTAAGTTACTTTGAAATTCCATGCGACTACGTTTTATTGGATAAGTATTCAAGAAAATAATTCACATCTAATCGATACAAACACAATCGAAACTTTTTCTAATATTTATTGTTTTAATTAAGCTAATGGAATAATTTAATAACACGTGAAAATAACACAACATTATTATTGTGTTAATAAATACATCGAATTTGATTTTATTTTCGATTTAAATACGATATTCATTAGATTTTGTATATTTGATTTTTATTATTATGTAGTTTTTATTAATGGAAAGTATATATGGGGTCACATTCCATGTCAAATCGAATACTTTTGACTTCCAATCCCTTTCGATTTGGATGAAACTCTTTTTCATCATTTTTCTACCCCATTGAAACTTCTCGGAGAATTTTTTTTACCTCATTAACCATTTTTCCAATTGTACACATATACAACATATGTAACCATAACGGTTAAGTTTTAGCCAATTGAAAAATACAATAAATTTACAGATGATCTAGTTGACAGATATTTAATAAGAAAAACCATTGCAGGAATTCAACAGTTGCATAATGTTATACCCAACAATGATGGGTGTTTTTTTTTAAGAAATTTTTCTAATTCAGAACAATATAATGTTTGTTAATTATTTAAGCGATCAAGGAAAATCTAAATAAATTCAATTCGATAAGAAAAATTCTGTTTTTCTTATTCCTGACGAGTTCAACGTTCCCGAATTATACATAAAACGTTTTTGGGAGAGGGGAGGGGTGTAGGGATGGGGTATGGAGCTAGGAACATTAGAAAAAATGATTTCTCCTTCGCACCATTTTCCAACGAGAAAATGTAATGAAAATCTGACAGGAAAATAAGGCGCGCCGGGGTTTATATGAAAGAGACTGTTTTATGAATTTTTTATGAATCGTCGAGATTACTTATACCCAAGTATAAACCTAGAGAATGAACATTTATTTAAATGGGAAATAAAAATCATGCTCCTTGCTGGATAATAATAATAATTTTCGTTATAAAAATAACAATAACTTTTCGAATTATTTTTGTTGTATCCCTGACATTCGTACGAGTGTCGCGTTTAACAAAACATTGAATTTTCTTTTTTTTTGATTAAAATATTATTTAAACCGCGTAATAATATAAAATATAAGTAACGTATACAAAATATCTGAATATCTAATAATTAAAATCAAAAAGATGATACAAAACATTTCATAGAATACGTAAATGAAGACTTTAATACAATGTTATAATCGATACAATTAAATAAAAAAAAATGAAAAGAAAAGTATTAAAAAAATATCAAATTAATCTATACTACTACGATATAATATTATGCAATACGTTTAAATAATATAACAAATAAATAGTATAACAAATAAATAATATAACAAATAAATAGTATAACAAATAAATAGTATAACAAATAAATAATATAA